>BPLR01007204.1:0-52756 GCA_021605095.1 Caerostris extrusa
TTTTTAATTACAACGTTTTACGCTATAGCCAATATAACGATTTAATAAAATTATTTATGCAGTATATAATTGTTTCTATGAAGTAATTTGTTTAGTATAATAATATTACGTTAATGAAATAATTTATATAATAATATTTTTGAAGCAGTTTTTAACAATAACTTGTGCGAAGTAACTACTTTTATGAAATAATTTATGTAGTAGAAAATTATTTTGATGAAATAATTTTTGTACTACATAATTAATTATTTTATAAAAATAGTTGTACACCACATAAGCTATTTATGTAATATAAAACTTATAGTAATTATTTCGTACTACATTATTATTTTTTAAGTAATTTATGTAGAAATTTTTAAGCATAAAATAGTTAAGTGTTTATGAATAAACTTCTTTTATGGAATATACAAGTACTTTTACGAATTTATGTTGTATATATCTAATTTTATGAAATAAATTTGGAAGTAAGTTTTTAAATTAGGATGTAATAACTTTTAATAATTTGTACTTTTATTATGTATTTTATGCAATATATAACTATTTTTACAGAATAATTTATGTAGCATAAAACTACTTAACCAATAAGAAATAATTTATGAAACCTATAACTATATTTGTATGAAATATTTTAAGTAGTAGCTTTTATGAAGCAATGAATTTATGTAATAACTACTTTAATGATCTAATTTATGTAGTATAAAACTACTTTTGTACCTTACGTTACGGATGGGGTTAGTCCAATTCTTCTAAACTGATTGGACCTTGTATGTACTGTGTGAATTTGAATGTACGAATTTTCGTGCTAATAATTTTGCACTTAAATTAATCGGGGTCCTTTTGAGATAGCTATTTTCAGAAACACATAAACGCATTCAATTCACAACTTAAATTAAATATACATACATTACTAACTAAATCAAAATTGAAAGAATTCGTCGCAATAGATACATACTATAATCCGAACTTATAATTATTTCACGATGTTCTAATCTACATCAGCAAAATATTAAATCAGATCTTTAAGTGCACGTGCGAAGAAAACGAATTTGCGATTCCGGCGCTAAGAGAAAAATAACTAATGTGATAAATTGACGTTTTGACACTAAATTATCGCGAAATAAATTCTTTCGCCTTCATAAATTCTGCAAAGGATGGCAATATATATTTCATATTTTTGCTCGCCTAATTTAATAGGCCAAAATAGTGTCGATAAATTTGAAAGATAGAGGGCGCGTCAAGACACATTATTTCTCTAAAAGGCTCCTTAATAAACAATAAAGGCAGCCAATCTTAAGCAGAATGGTTGCTCCGTTTATGGCTTATTTTATTACTTATACTTGTTGAGTTCTTTTCATTGTTATGTATATAAATATTATTTAGTCTTTGAGCTTATTACTGCGATTCTTGAATAAGAAATGGTGAAGTCAGGGCATTTACTGCTATAGCTGTACCTTTTATTTAAACATTTATTTTGAAGTGTATTACTGTGCCCCAAAAGTAACACCAATTATTTTTTTCTTAAAACCCCTTTATTTATTCTTTCAAATTTATTTCATTGCCTTCAAAGTAATCCCTTCCGAACACAATGCACTTATTCCAACTTTTTTTCAATCCTCAATGCATGCCATAAAGTCATCGGCAGGGATGGCCAAAGCGCGCGGCGATTCACGTTGGATCTCTTCAATCGACTCAAAACGGTGTCCCTGGAGTGGTATTTTGAGTTTAGAGAATAGCCAGAAGTCGCACGATGTGAATACGCTGGTTGTGGAACGATATGGGTTTCATTTTTGGCGAAAAAACCCCCAAAAAATCAATGCAGTGTGAGCTGGCGCATTCAGTGTTTTCGGTACCAATCGAGATGTGACGCGTTTGAGGCCCAAAATGGAATTGGCCGATCCTTTTTAAATTCCGACATCGTCCGCAAGGTCTCTAATCGTAAATCGACGGTTTTCAAGCACCAAATCTTTAATTTTTGGACGTGAGTTTCGTCGGTTGAGTTTGTACACTGGTCGACCAGAGGGCTCTTCGTCTTCAACGCGTTCACTGCCTTTTTTGAGCTGTTTATATCACTTGTAAACATTTCTTTCCGATATAGGAATGCTCACCGAATGTCTTCTGCAACATTCTATACGTTTCCGCAAACAAAATTGAATGCAAGTTCTTTGCTCAATGAATTCTGACATTTCAAAAATCGCCGAAATCAGTTTTAGCGTCTCACAAAGCCAAGCGTAACTCAAACACTAATGAATATTTTGAAGTCAAATTTGACACAGTTTCCAGCAGTGCCAGCAACCTAAAAAAAATAATAATAAATTCCATAAGTCCCAGGAATTTTAAATTGAAAATTGTTCTTACTTTTTGGACACAGTAGTATTTATTTTATTCTTTGGGTGTGATCGTAAATTAGACTAGAAAAACCGAATTAAATTTCTGTTTACGTATGAGATCTAGGAGGTGGTGAAATTATGCTACGAACGGTCCATCGTTAAGAAATAAGAGAAGGACATTAACATTCTGGGAGGACTCTTAGGGGTAACTGCTTTGTTTGTTTTATGGGAGACCTCTGTGCTATATGGAGACCGAACACCTCTCACTAGGAAGCTTGACTATGTTGGCGAGATGCTTTGAATACGCTGTCATAACCGCCATCGAGTCTTCTCATTGCTGAAAGCAGTGACTACTACGGACACCAAAAGTGGATTCGAACCTAAGGATTTCTGCACTTTACCACTGACCCGAGAGTTGGGCTAAACTTAATAATGTTGTTCCCAAGTGCTGGATTCTTGATCTGGTTTTCACTATTGGAATCGCATATATGTAGCAGATCCAGCATTATTCAGGGTGTATGGCGTGCAGCATTTTTTTTCTCACGGGAAGAGTTTTGGTATTTCTTTCAAAGGGGAAAGGAATGTATATTCTTTAACAAGCGCATAATAATAACCAAGATAACAAGCAGATAAACAGCGTCGTGGATATTTATACTACCTGCAAGTCTCATGTTCTATTAAAAACAACCTGTCATCAAATCAGATAGCAAATATTCAGTATCATGTAGAATGAGATTCATGAAATTAGCAAATGTCTATGCGACCTTCACAGGTCTAAACAGCTACAGATTGAATATGAACTATACCATGAGTTGTTCCATCGTGATTGGTGATAAACCACGAGCTGAGAAATGTCTACTCTAATGAAAATTACGGAAAGCTGCCCTCCTCTTGACGGATTGTCTTAAAAGGTGTTTTTTGGTGAAGGGATAGAGTTCTGCGACGAGTCAACCAGAAGTGTTGTTTATTTCTTTTTTTCTCTAAAGTAACTGAATAGGCCGGAGTCTCCGCCTGCTTTTTCAAAGTGAACCCCTTGTGGTTTTGTGTATCACGCCGTGTGTTAATTAAGATCTGCTGCAGACCAAGCAATTAGATTCGATGCGTAACTCTGAAAAATCTCCGACCTTGGAGTGAACTGTTTTAATCATGCACTTGTGATCAAATATTAATTTTAATTTTAAATCTTGTATAAAAATCCAAAGTTCATTATTTGCATATATATATATATATATAGTGCTTGTAAATAAAAATTAAAGTGTTCCCATGAACCTGAAAGGGCCTCTTCTTGAAGCCGTTATAAATTTAATATAGGCCGAGACGTTACAAGGAATTTTATATACACTCTGTATATAACTCCATCTAAATTATCTTGTTGAAATATGACATTGCTTTGATATGTAAATACAATATTTGCTTTTCCCAAACTAGTTACTATTAAACTAACGTATGATGGCTAATGGTAAATATAACTCATGAATATGACTTCAAAGGATTGCAAATTATTCTGATTCTTGAAATTAATTTTTAAAAATTTCTTACAAAAGTCTCTTAAAATTATATTTGGATAAAAAAAATAAATTTATTCCTTGTAACTGATCGTAATAATTTATATTGCAAAATAAAATTAATGCCATTCTTTAAGATTTGAATGGCAGCAATTTTTTTTTTTTCTTAATAATAAGACCTCGTTTTAAGTACGTGACATAAATAATATTTAAAACTTGAAATTATAAAGAGACGAAATTTGATGTCCTATAACACCAAAGTTGTTATCTACGAATGTTGCTGTCATGAATGGATTGTGTGCAAAAATTCGCCAACATGTGTTTGAATGATGTAAACGTGCTGCATAATTTTTAATCAATTTTGAGTGAATAATGCCAAAACGTTGCCGAACTTTCGCCAAAATTTGGAGTAAAAATCAATGTAGCTGACTCTACTCATATATCAAGCTAACTAAGACACACTGTTTGGCTTCAATGTGGTAATGGCCTGATCCAGAAAAGGCACCGGAAATCTTCACCCAGATAAAGATGAGCTGCGCTAGCATTTTACTCATATGTGCTACCATGAAACTCTTCACAGATCATCCTTTCTTATGTATTCTAGAATGATTGTTAGAAGTATACGACTTGATCTAATTTTATTTAATGTGCGTCTTATAAATACACCTTCTTCTTCCACAAGTGTACAAACCTGTCTTCAGCACAATACTTGAAACTTTCATGACGGTGGATAGTATGAAAAAGGAACAAGGTCATAGTAATGATATACACAATTGGAAAAAATATTTAATCATTAAGTCATTACCATTAGTCAATGAACAGATATAAAGATCTAGAAACATATTCATGTTTTGGAAATTATGTCTGGCGAATGTGAAAAGGGTGATTACCAGATTAATAATAATTCAAGTGAAGTGATTTAACATGTACATTTTCTCAACCTAATCGCAATTGAATGTTATTCTTAAGTTTGAGCGAAATGAAGTTTCTTGATAAGATTTTGGCTCAGAATACAGCTCAATGTCACAAAGCTACAGAAAATGATACAGATATGCTGTTATAAAAATACTACTCTATAAACTTATTACTGATGTCAAAGATTCTCAAATTGATTTAATTTTTAAAATGACTTCCATGACATCTGAAAACAATATGCCATGACATTTAAATTAAAAGAAAACAGCATTTTTTTCAAATGATGAATGTTTGAAAACTTTTTACGAAAGCCTGTATTCAACTATGGTCTGCTGCATATTATGAAAATTTTGAATGGTAAGCACATTCAATTTAATTGTGAAATTTTTACACGGGTTTTACGCGTAGTTTTTGGCATATACGTCTAAATATTCTCTGTGTTTCTATGTTATATATTAATATATATGGGGATATAGACACCTTCGTAGATATATATATTCTCAGAAATAATAATAATAAATTGCAACAATGCAATCCGTAACAATGTAGTAGATTTAATTATTTAATAACAATGTTGCAAAACAAAGGAAGTAAACATTGTTAAAATACCCCATTGTTTTATGCAGTTTCTGTTACTATTCACATTGCGTTCGTGGCCATTTGAGCGAACAGTGATTATTTTGATTGCGATTTGATATATACTGATTTTTCTGCAAAAAGCGATTAACTTGTGTGATACTACAACTTGATCGTCTCTTCTGAAGAGGCAAAAGATTTATTGATTTCCTGTTGGATATTTCAAACGGATTGATGATGGATTTTATAGAGGAAGGAAAACGGCTGTTGGGAAAAGCCAGTTTCACTATACTGACTGTGATGTTTGTCATGGATTGGTTTGTAATGGATTTGATTGAAGTCACTGGTATGGTTTTACTGATTGGATTTGTTGGTAAAAAGATGAAGGATAATGGATATGACTGGACTGATTATGACTGCAATAAGAGAGATCCCTTTGAAGTGGAACTACTAGGATACGGATGTATTGTGCTCATCGTATATTGGCACTTTTTTATGATTTTTATTCGTTGGCAGCCGATTTTTACCCTCCTAGTAACTGGAGTTTTAGCGGAGACTTTTAGAGTCCACTTCAACTCGTGGGATGTTATCAAAGCTGAGCTAAGCTTCCTCAAAAGTAATATTTCAAGGAGCATTTGCAATATGAATTTACTGTAATTTTAAATCAAAAAAAAACCTGCCTGCAATTTCAAAATAGATAAAACAACATCAAAATAGTTTTATTATTTGATCATCCTACACCAAGCTGATAAAAAAAATTGTTTATATTCTTCTATGCAAAGTAACCTCATCGATTCCTGCCATCAAAAAGAGGATTAGGGCTCCTGGCGACACCTCTCTAAAAAAAAGACGCATCGAGATTTCTACCTCATGGGTGATGTGGAAACGAAATCATTCATCAATTTATTGAATCTAAATAGCTTTTTGTTTTGCTTCATAATTCATGAAATAAGAGATTTGATTAATATATAAATATTAATCACATCGCATCAAATAATTCGCATTTTTGTAATCAATGCCTAAATTTAGCGATTTTCGAAATGGGGGAGGTATTAAATTGTATTTTTATTTGGACATAAACCAATGTGCATTTTTTGTTAGTTGACTTCGACGCTAAATTATTATTTTGTCAATTTTCATAAAATGCGCGCAGGATTAAATATGTACAATCACAGTGTTTCTTGAAATCTTTCTCATAAAATTTACTTCGAAATATAACTCATTTATTACTCGAAATATTACTCATTTATTACTCGAAATATTACTCATTTATTACACGAAATATTACTCATTTATTTACTCAGAATAATATCAGAATTCTCAGTAAAAAAATTAATAATTATTCTCAAAAAAAAAAAAAAAAAGAAAAGTTGCTAGGAGAGGAGAAGCTTCTGTTACGATGGAGCACTCATAGACAGAAAGCTGACTCGGCTGCGTGTCGCTGAAGAAGGAGGGCAGTGCATTCCGGGAGGACTTTTAATTTGAACTACCCCGCATGTGCTTATCGTATGGGAGAAAACCCGGAAAACTTCCACCAGGTAGTAAGATTAATGAGCACGATGCTGAACTTCACAAATGAAAATCGAGTCTCCTCGTTTCCTGAAAGAGTGTCTAACAACAAAGCCGCCAGCGGTTTGCTTTGATTTGGTTTGTCATTCTACGGTCATTTTGTACACACGAGGGTTAAGAACACTGGGACCTACAATTTAAAGTGAATTCCGAACCACTACTACCGCACCACACCACGCCACATCACTGTGCCTAGAGCTGAATTATCCCTTTACAGTTTTGAAATAATGTGGGTGAGAAGAAGTCTGATTGGGCTCTGTGACGCTCTACGGTCATATGAGCGTGACCTACGGATTAAAGTGGATTCCGAAAACCACTACCAACATCCATGGAACCTACCTGCCCAGATTCGTACCAGGCCGAAACCTGTGGTACAGCGGAGCGACAAAGTAGGGCAAATTCAGCCAATGAATAAACATCGATTTTTGCCACAAAGGATTGTCAGGGTTTAACCAAAAGATTGAATTCGAACACCAAAGGATTGAATGAAGCCAAAGGATGGTGATTGAACCAAAGCCCAGAGCGCTAGTCACTTAGTAAATTGTTTTATCTGAATTTTCCTTATTAGTAAGAAAAATATAAGAATAAGACATTCCACAAATGCCTATCATTATGCATTTTGTCAACATAAAATCTGGAAGACATTCCACAAATACCTATCATTATGCATTTTTCAACAAATCTCCTATTGAAAATATTTTTTTGTGCGCATGTGCTTT
The DNA here is from genome assembly GCA_021605095.1 of Caerostris extrusa. Lineage (NCBI taxonomy): Eukaryota > Metazoa > Arthropoda > Arachnida > Araneae > Araneidae > Caerostris > Caerostris extrusa. The sequence continues at coordinate 7,612 of BPLR01007204.1, forward strand.
GATTCTATTTCATAAGAGAAATAGTTTAAATTGTTTATTTTAAGCGAAAATAACATTGTTTCAAAATAAAACATCTCGGTGGAAGATGGACAGCAATTTCAATAATACCAGGGATGCTTATAAACCTACTCTATTCGCATAAATGTTCATATCGAAATCATCAAACGAACATTGAAATCTAGAAAATCTTTTGTGCAATAAATGGGAAGTTATTGGATGGAATGAATTCCTCAATTACTCTTAGGATCTGCTTTTTATTCTTTTCTATAGCTGATATTGAAATATCAACCAGTTGTCATGGAATCTTTTTTTTATTTTTTCACATCAAATATACCTTTCATTTGCACTTTTCTTTGGAAAAATTTCATTTGAAATATTTTCTTCCGTTTGAAATTGAACATTTTGTTTGGACGATGTATAAATGTCTTCGTATTCCAATATTGCTCAAGATTTCAATGTTCGTTCCAAATTTTCTTGTTGTCCCGGTATTTTGAAAGTATTATTCGTATGTAAGGAATAAAAATGAATAAAAGTATTAAGCTTGTTGTAAAAATAAATAAGTAAATAAACATTTAGCTTGTAGAAAATTTTGAAAAAAAGCAAATCAGCCATTCTAAAAATCGTGATATCAAAATTGGATTCCATTTGATACCTAATATTATACGATCGTTTTACTATGAGATAAATATAGAACGAAAAGGCTTCTTACATTTAGTGCATCCAAATTACTTACATATTTCGAAAATTTGAGTTAGAAAGAAAAGTTACGAACATTAAAATAGTTAGTTTAATACTATTTTAAAGTCTTAATTAGCAACGTTAACAAAATATTGTATAACTGGATAATTTGTCCAAATTATCAGTTCGCTATACTACTGTGAATTCTTTGTTTATGATAATTCAAAGTGTAAGAATGAATGTCTGTCTGAAGAATTTTTAAACTTACATTTCATCTCTCAGATTTAATTTCTTTCATTAAAAAGCGAATTTAATCTACATAAATCAATCTTAAATATAAGTGTCCTAGTTTCTGAAAGAAACAAAAATTTCGGGAACCGAAGAAAAATTATTTAATATCACTTCACAATTTCAGCGAAGAACAGAACATGATGACGGTGTTAACAGCTTATGTAAAAGTCTCACATTGCTAATAAGACTGCTTAGGAATTTTACCTGTTTTCTATCATATGATATGCAAATTGGGCACCAACTTAGCCTAAAAGTCCTCACAGGATCATCTGTTGATGGTCTATTCCTGAAAACGGAAAACCATAGAGTAGTAATATAATAGCGCAATCATTAGAGTTGCCACATTTGGAAGCATGCTCTTCAAGTGACTGTTACTTTGAAGTTTAACATATGCGATGACAGCTTGGCGACGTTTGGCAACAATCTTTACTGTTGGCGCAAGGGAAGAATAAAGTTTACTGCCATACAATGATTTTCAAAAGAAATGGTTCAAATTTTCAGCTGTAAATAAATATAAATTTAATTTTTCAAAATATTTGGCTTTTATATTCTATTAATAAATTTTCTGTGTGTAATTTTTTCCCTCCAAAAGATTAAAAAATAATTTTTGTAAAGTATTATATTTGAGACCTGATGGACAAGTGACTAGAGCTCTGGAGCTCGTTAGCCACAGATTTCGGCTTCGAGTCCCGGCGGTGCCATAGATGTTTGTAGTGGTTCGAATCCACATTAAACCGTAGATCCCGGTCTGATATGACTATTTCGCGTAGAATTGACAATCCTACCTCGTATAAAAAAAAAAAAACATATCTTGTTTCGAAATCTGGTAGACGGTATTGGCCCAACTTGGGGGCTGTTGCGCCACTGATGATGATGATTATATTTCATACAAAATGATCAGAATTATGAAGAAAATAAAATTTTTCGTATCTATTTTTCTTGAGTAAGCACATAGTTAAATAACATAGTATGACTTGAGAAGTATTAAGGGCATATCTCGGAATTTTCAGAATCGCTTCGTAACAGGCTCACGTTTTCTAAATAAATGCGTCCAGGAAAAAGGAGCCAAGGGGCGACTAAAGTCAATTTTAGTACGAAAAGGACGGGCTTGGTTTGTCGTCCTACGATCATTTTGTGCACACTTCAGGCTAATTAGACCGGGACCTACAGTTTAACGTGGATTCCGAACCACTCACAAACATCCATGCCACCGGTAAGATTCGAACCTGGAGCCAAAGTCAACCAAAGGTTAGGGTGCTAGCCAATTGGCCCCCAGGCCGTTCGGAAAGAATGGGTGATAATGGATCCAACATTTTGTTCCTTTAGAATAGGTGCCACACTCTATTACATTATTACTCCATGTACAACATGATGTCCACCGAAAAAGAATTAAAGACCAATTATAAATATATATATAGCAATAAATTTAAAAAAGCTAAAAAAAAAAATGTTAGGGATTATTAAAGCACCAATATTCTACGTCGTTTATTAGTGCGAAGAAATGTTATTCAGCTCTGTTTTACGAAGATTTTAGGCATTTTGAGTGCATTTAAGTGGAATCTATATTTATAGTTGTGCCTCCAGAGAATCATTGCTGTGAAGCTTCTGGGGCAAAAGGAGTGATTTTGGGTTGCATTCATTTCGGCTGCGATATGAAACTGAAATAGAACACGATCACCATTTATGCTTGAGGTCTTCAGTCTTTGTCTACGGGTGGTTTCAAACACATTTGACAAATAATTTAAATATTCATAATATATTCACTGTATATATGATTTTTGTAATTTTTTAAATTCTTTTTTTTAGAAGACACAATTACAAACTAAAAGCAATATTAGTAAATATAATTCAAAGAATATAATGGTAATTTCAAAATAATTGTACTTATTGTTCGAATAGTGATAGCACGGAAAATTATCAAACAGCCAAGTGAACGGATTCAAACAGAGCGGTGTAATAGGGGAGAAAGGTATTTTAAAGGTGGTTTTAATTAATAAAAATAATTAAAATTTTTAGTAAGTAAAAATTTAAACTATATTATATTAAAAAATATTAGATGAGAACAATTTCACAGTATTTATTAAACTTTTTTCTTACTAAATAGTTTTGCACCACGTATGTGTGCCTTGCACCTTTAACAAGTAATCGATTTGTCCATTTCCGCCTGTAAACCGGATCTTTACCTTACCACAAAATTCGTGGTAGAACTATAATTATGTAATAATGATTTTTATGAGCTTTCTTTTTTTTTTTTTTTTTACACAAAAGGGGAGTGGAAACCGGTTTGTGGTAGAAATTTGTCTTTCCGATCATATGTTCCTTACAGGGGTGTCTTGTGTTTTTTTCTGTCTCACACTAAGTAACATGCTGTTAAATATAATGTTTATTATTTTAAAAAATATAGTGTACTAACATTAACACTACTGAGAACTATAAATTGCGGAGTTGTTTAAATGTTATAGATACTTCGATAACCATACGGGAGAAAAAAAAAAAAAAAACGGACGAAAAGATAAACTCCCATATTTATAATTGTTTTCTCCTCAGACCTCTCACATTATGTCGAGTCAAGACAAAGAGTGATGCGTTTTTATCGCTTCTAGTAAATCATATTAAATTTTTCGAGACACCCCAAAAACTGTATTTTAGTTTCAGAACAGAAAAGAAAGATTTTATTTTGTTCTACTGACCCCTATTCCCCACTGTCTTTGCTAATTAAATGATATTACAGATCTTTTCTTAAAAAAACTATCAGTTGTAAAAATTATAATAATGGTTATAAAAATAAATTGCTAGTATTAAAAAGTTAATAAGGAGTTACATTAATTATTCTATGTGTACACATAAAATAATTAATATGTACATAGAAACAAAAGAAAGTTTCAAAATTTTATTATTATTTATTTTCAAAATTATTAATTTGATTATTTTATTTTTAAATTTTATTATTCAAAATTTTATTATTATTATTATTATTAAATTTTATTTTTTATCAAAATTTTTTTATTTAGCCCAGACAGCGTGAAATCTTGCCAACGCTAAAATCACAGATTTCTGGTTAAGAAACCTTATTTTAGAGCGATGAAAAGTCTTAAAATGAATTTTTATTTATTTTTATTAATTGTTGTTCAAAGACAATGAAATATTATTGAATAAATAAACACTTAGTAATAATAATAATAATAATAATAATAAAAACAAACCTACGAAAATTTTAATATGTTTAATACGCCATGGTTAAAAAGAATTGAAAATATTTAAATACAAATTTCTCTGCTGAATTCAAATTTAGATCCATAAATTGGAGCCTTTTTTTAATATTCAGAGAGGAGTAAGTCTTGTGACCTTGTAATGAATGTTTCCAATAATAGTTAGGAGTAATTGTAAAATCAATCACATTTAACTTAAGATAATTTTTTTTTTTTTTTTTTTTAAGAAATTCTGCTAATTTGTAATCAATTTTTCTGGGACAGATTCGTAGGTTTTGAAAAATTGAGTTGCAGGGAACATAAAACAGTGTCGCTTTCAGTTTTAATTTTTTCACAGATCAATGAAATTACTGAATGATTATTGGAGAACTTTTCATTTTATTTAATTTTAAATTTAGTCACAGAAATTGCTATTGCTCCGTTGATATCTTTTTATTTCAAATTCTTAATTTATTATATAGTTAATGCATAATAATAAAAAGACGTGTGTTAATTAATTACAAATCGTACTTGTACAAATGTTTCTTACTAATATGTATTTTATATATGCTTTCTTTCTATTATGTGCATTCCATTATGCATATTAATTGTTATTGTTTTGTGTATATTCCATTATGTCTATCGTTTGTTATTCTCCCCATTATGTCTGTTAATTTTTATTCTTTCCATTCTGCATAGTATTATTTTTCCCATTATATCTGCTCAATTAATTCTTTCCATATTGTCATACTTTCCATTATGTTCATTCATTTTTACTCTTTCCATTATGTCTACTCATTGGTATTCTTTCCATTATGTCTATTCAGTGTTATCCTTACCATTATGTTTATTCATTGCTATTTTTTTCATTATGTGTGTTTCATTACATTCATTTATTGTTATTCTTTCCATTATGTCTATTCATTGTTATTTTTTTCATTATGTGTGCTTCGTTATATTCATTTATTGTTATTCTTTCCATCAAGTGTGTTATTCTATTCATTTATTGTTATTTTTTCCATTATGCCAATTAATTGTTATTCTTTCCATTATGTGTATTCCATTATATCTATTCATTGTTATTCTTTCCATTACGTATATTCATCGTGTTTTTATTTAATGGAAAAAAATAGTGAAAAAGAAAAATTCTAATTTTAAAAATTCAAACTATATAATTTAAAAAAAGTCTTTTTTTAATTTAACACCTCTATGAAAAGAATGTGAAATTTTTCTAAACTTTCTTTAGCAAAATACCATTTTGGAAACTTTTTCATCAATGATACTCTGCTTTCGTTTTTATTTCCTAAATTGTTCGTGAAAATATATATGGTTTTAATGTTAAATAAATTAGATTTAATTCTTTCGTATTTGAAAAGAATTTTAAGTTGAATCTTTTGCATGAATCCATTATAATTTTACATTGTTTATAAACGGAAATGTTTTAAAAACTCTAATTGGTTTCATAATTAAAAAAAATTGCAGTTTTCACAGCAAATTAGCGATGTAATTATGTTAAGGCTCTTCTTCTCAGATGAATCTTTATTTATTGCCTGATTTTTTTTTTTTTTTTATATTTTGGATTTATTATTTTTCCTCCACTTTTTAGATTCAATCTCCTTTTGCTTAGTTTTTTTTTTGTGATATACAATTTTGGTTGCTAACAGACATGACTGAACTTTTAGTTTTGTGATAAATTGTCCCACTTGTTTTTGATATATTTCTGCGATTGAGAAATGGGCTACAATTTCTAAGAAAGAAGCGAGCCGGACACATTGTTGAAAATTCTGAGGATTTTATTGTACACGAAGGTTGTTTATCACAAGAAAGAAATTCGTCGAAAAAACAACTGTTTACAAGCACAGTGAATGATATTGACTCAAAATAGATATGAAAGAGGTGGGGGAGGGTAGACAAAAGTTAGAAAAGCTGAAGGAGACACTAGGATAAGATACCAACAAGACGTGATCTTCTTCTCTGAACTCTTCTGAAATAAATGGAATCATTCGTATAAGTAACGTGTCTTAATACAATACATTCTTATGTTGAACTTCGTAAGTTTGCATTTTTTTAGAAATATCACCAAATTGTGCAGTATAAATGTGTGTTGTAACATATGGCTTTATTGAAAATCAATCCATTACAACAAGGATCACACGCAAAGAAGGAAATAATGAAGAACAAAGCAAAAAAAAAAAAAACAAAGCAGATATACAGCAAGACGGCAAACGACAATAAAGTCGGTCTAACGCATCACGAAAAGTCAAAAGGGCAGACAGTAAATAAAGGAGGCAGAAATTTTATTTCAGTCCATGAAGCCAATGGCCTCCCTTACAAGAGCAAGAATTCTCCCTGGCGCTGATCCCTCCTGACCATTTCAGAAGATGTTCTGTATTCATTGTACCCGCTCTACATATTGGGAAAGTGTTCCAGGCGAGGACTCCTATAATGTTTAGGTATTCCGCAAGACAATCATGTTCAGTTCTTAATCGAAAGTTGGCTACCGCCTCTTTACGTGGTCTAGTGTTAAAGATTTTCCGGTTGTCTTGAATAGTGTGCCACTTTTTGCCTTCAGATTTAATTATGAGATTATCTTTCAGTTTCAATATAAATGTATACATTTTGAAAATTTACAAGAAGAGTTAACAGTTGTAGTGGCTTACATGCTTACCTTATCACTTCGCTGCCTGTCTTATAAGGATGTAGTGATAGTTATTGTCCCACCACAGAAATGGTGTTTCTCAATTGATTCGCACAAACTGTAGTTGTTTTGTACACAATAGTTGCAACGGTCTATGATAATAGCAGAATATCTCGTATCGGCCACCACACTGCTGGCTGATAATAGTCTTAAAAATTTTCTTCTACAAGACAAATAAATATGGTGCAATTGCTTTGACAAATCTTAGCACTTTGATTTCCGGTCACGTGAGGGTGTGTTGATGGTTGTTTCCCCGCCGTAGAAATGGGTTTTACCCAGAAGGCAACTTACTTTTTATAACGAATAGGATTGAAAAATGGCAAAAAAACATGTTGCTGTGTTGTTGTTTCTTATCCCACTTGGTAGATATCTTGACCAAGCCCACGAACCTGTATGGACTCATGCTGCCCCCCCCTTTCCCTTCAACCACGACTCATGGTTGAAGGGGGGGGCAGCTTATGTTATGATGGACAAACTTAGGTAGAAGTCTGACTTGGCTCTGTGACGCTCTACGGTCTTTATGAGACCGGGACGTACAGTTAAAGTGGATTCCGAACCGTTACAAACATCTATGACAGCGCCGGTTCTCGAACCCGACCTTGACACTCGGCCATTCAGGCCTTAAACATGATTATGTGTATTATTCTGAATATTAAGTAATATTCAGGTCTCTTCTAATAGAATAATTTGACTATGCGCCAGCTCGTGATAGGTACTAGAGGTATACGTCACATTACGCACTGGCGCGTAATTATTATTTGAATCTAGCAGTGTCTTTTGGAAAGTAACACAATCGTATGTATATCTAAATATTTTTCTTGACGAAGATGTTATTTTCTAACGGGAAATAAAAATTAAAAAAAAAATGTAACACATTTTTTTGTTATGCCAAAATTATATTTGAAAAGTGTGAAAAAATAAATACATAAGAATTTTTTTATTGGAAATTAAAGAATGCTGTTTAAGTTTATAGTTGATTTAAAAACAATAATAGCTCAGTGTTGGATCACGTCTTGTTAACGGCAAACTACAGGACCACAGTTACAGGTTACAGATAGGAAATATCACAAGTGAAGTAAAAGGTAGTAAAAATATACAGAGTTACACAGAGATACAATAGGATACAGGAGAGGAGAGAGGAATAGGTATAGAAGGTTGTGATGTCGCAGGACAGTGCACGAGAGCACTGTCTTTTTTTTTTTCTTCTTCATTAGTTCGCAGATCGCGCGTTATAGCGTCATAAAATATCAGCTCACATACAGTAATAATTACAGTTTTGCTAAATATTGATATAGCTTTTAGGTTATAGTTCATTTTATATTACAGTACATATTCTTTGTTTACATACATCGTTTGATGGGCCACCAACGCTGTGAGTTGAAAATGAACTAAAATAAATAAATAAAAAAAAGCATCTACACAGATTTCATAACATCAGGTTTGTTCTTTTTGGAAAAACACAACAAATAAGCGGTAGTATTTTCAATTGACGTAGTTATACAGTTGAAAACGGTCACCATAAAGCATGTTTAAACAAGCGATATAATGATTCTTTATTGAATGCTATATATAGTATGATTTCCTTAAGCAGATCACTATTTTTACAGCAGAAAATCAAATAACCGGGAATTGGATTCTTATTAAAAAATTCAACATAAATTGACACTGGCAAATTTGTAGTATTACAAATATATAATTTTTTTCAATTATTTAAAACAGCACCTGAATTACCCAGTAATATGAAATGAATCTATATTGCTTGAACTTTTTATGTGTAAAAATTTACAAGGGATTCCATTTAATTTAAGAGAAAAATATGTCAAAATTTAAGCGAATATTTATTATAGTTGTTATATCAATAAAGTACAGAATATTTTAATTAAGAAATTGAATAAAATTTTAAACTACAGAAAAAACCATCGTTTATAAAATTGAAACCAGGAATAAATAAATAAATAATAAATTTATATTGGAAATTGAGATTTATTAAAGTTTCGAAGAAGTCTTAATAGATTCCTTACCATTTAACAAAGTATCTTATTATTCTACTTGTTTCGTTTTCTTTATCTAATGTTGAATACTGAATTTGTATTATTTAAAAATTATAAAGTTTTGGTTTTAAAGTATACTTGTTTGATGATATTTCTGTAAGCAAATAAAAGATTTTGGTCTTTTATTAATAAATTTACATCATAATTAAACATTTAACCTGATATAATTTAATTTTTACAAAGATAAATTTTGAATTAATTGAAATCTAATAAGATGAGTTCTTATTTCAAGGTATAACTTAATTTTATTCAGATTTTAAGTTCCAAATTAACATTTAAATTTTATTTGGAAATCTATATTCCTGTATGAATTTTTTTTCTAAATTTTAGTCGAAATATTGAATTTTTATTTTTTTTATTTTATTTTTAAATGTACTCTTATTTTTTCCAATTTACACACACAACTATCATAAATTTCAATTTACTCACGTAATATACTGTGAAGGCATAGATTCACTTATGTATGTTTATGCTGTAAAAGCTTTAGTATTCTTAGAAGTAATTAAAAATTTTCATCCCTTTAAAAACGAAAATTCGAATTGACATTAAAAACAGTTTTGAAATACACCTATCTATGAAAAACCCTTTCAATTCTAGATATTATTAAACATTATTTAATAATAAATCTTAGGTTTTATAATAAAACTTAATTAACCTTTTACATTACAAAATTTGCCAGTGAAAATTCGTTTACCAAAAAATTTCATGCTCTGTTTAACTGAAATGAAGTAATAAATATTTTTCATTGATTGATTAACATTTTATATTATTATGTCCATTTTTACTCTACCTAAAAATATAAATATATGCAAAACCGCAAATAATGAAATCGAAACAATATACGTAATGAATTTGCTATTAAAATTAAATTAAAATAATAAGACACGATATTTTTATAACGTTATCTTTCCTGTATAAAAGGAGATTATTATTTTACACTTTAAAATTGTTCTGAAATAAATAAAATGTTCATTAGATATAATAATAAAATACGTTAAATATATGTTACTAAATAATACTAAAGCATATATGATCATGTTTGTCATACTGATTAAAAACAATATATTTAAATTTTTAAACCAATATGTACAAAATTATGTTTTGGAAAGAATACATTAATTAATTTAAACAATAAAAATAATACATTAAAATATTTGTGCAAGATTGAAAACGAAATGTAAATATATTTAAACAAACAGCATATATTTAAAATGATACAAAATAAATTGATAACAATAACACTTAAAAATTTAAAATACGAAAATTTTAAAACAGTAAAATTTAATAACATTAACAACCATAATGAACACATACATGGAAAAAATATATACTAAAAATAATTGAAAACAGTCTTTGGAAAAATTGCACAAAAGTTCGGAAAATCACAGAAAAGAATAAAATTCGCTCATCAATTCAAATCCAAATTCTCTTTGAAGAATATTCTCTCTACAAACGAACTTCAACAAACACTTTTTTTTTTTTTATTTATACCAAAAAAAAAAAAAAGGAAATAATAATCACGGAGCTAATTGAAGATTAAGAATTCCAGTTAATAAATAATCTCGCTATTCATTCGTTAAGAGGTTTTTGATCTGAAGAGTTTTAATGAACGAGTTGAAAGGAACGAATCGGATTTGCTGATTCGAGCAAATGTTTGAAGTATTTGTATTAGTACCGTTCTCGCCATGAATTTGCACGTGAAAAAAAAAAAAATTCGCTTAAATTATAACTTTTGTCTGAATAAGCAGAAATTTTGTTTTAAGCGAACACAACTGCGACCTTAATAAAACTCATTGATGCATGAAATGGAACAGCCGAAAGTAAAAAAAAACCGTTCCAATAGAACCCACTTTTACCGCGCTGAAGGTTTGGAACCTTTAGAAATTCACTTTTAGAAAGAATCAATATGAAATGAATATACAGATAGGGTGGGAAAAAAAATGTATATACAGAAAACTTGAAAGCTGGGTTTTCTAAGACAGATTTTGAGGATTATATTTCTTTTATTTCAGAAAATAATATAATTCTTTTTTTCTTTCTAATCTTTTAGATGGCGACAATAAAAAATATCAAATATACTCTTCCTTTTATGCGTGTGCATTTGGATTAGAAAGTAACTTCTTTAGAAATTGCTTCGATATATTGGTACTTAGCAATGTAATTACAGATTTAATTCTTTTTTTGGATTACATCAAAGATTTCATATAAGATCTCGAAAATAAGATTCTCCCGAAAGCTTATTTATTACATTTTTTTTAATTACTGGAACTTATAATTAATATCTTGGAGAATAAATGAAAGCTGAGTATATGATTTTTAATGAAGAAATTTGTAAGATCATCCTATTAATTTCTCGAATCTAGGTAGGAAAAAAAATAAAAAAAAGTAGGACCTCATCAATTTACACAAATCTTCATTGAGGAAGTATCTTATGTCCACATACTTTAAGTCGAACTAATTATAAGCAGCATATGGTAGCAGAAATAGAACCTAAGTAATCTTGACACTTAAATTAGTTATTTTTTTTTAGACATAATTTTTTTCTTTTACGCCATGTAAATTAAGAAAGTGCAAAATTTGAAGTCAGTTTTATTATGATTATTTTTTGAATTTTGAAGATAAAAAAATTCTTTCTTGAGAATTTTGAACAAGTAAAACAAAAGCTTACTTTAAACTTAGCCCCATATTAAAATACTTGAGGAATTTGGATGAATTAAAATAATTGAAAGAATTTTAATGTTATTACTATATAGGAGGTGAAAAGATGTATTATTTCTATTAAAAAATAACTGAATAGATTTAAAATAGACTTACTGACAGATTTGCTGAAAAAAAAAAAAAATAGCATTTATTTAAAACAGATTTTTTCCAATTAAAAAAATTTTTTTATTTATCCGGACAAAAATGAAGAATGACTTGAATCTTTAACTTTTAAATGAAACTTTTATTTTAAGGAGGCTTTACAATGAAAATAATCTTAGCAAAAAAAAAAATTTACTAAAATTTACTAAAGATTTACTAAAAATAAAATAGATTTACTGAATAGATTCAAAAAAAAAAAATAGCATTTATTTAAAACAGTTTTTCCAATTAAAAAATTTTTTTTATTTCCCGTGACAAAAATGAAGAATGACTTGAAAGCTGTAACTTTTTGATGAAACTTTTGTTTTAAGGAGGCTTTACAATGAAAATAATCTTAAAAAAGAAGCTTGCTAATTTCTTCATATAAAAATAAGGAAATATTTAATATATGTATTATTTATAAGCGTGGTGGATGGCGGGGATGAATGTTGCTTTAGCGTAAAACTGAAATCTGCAAAGGTAAATCTGTCGGTTGGAAATTCCATTCGCTGTGTAAAACGGAAGGAAAATGCTTTTATTTCGACAAAATAGGGATGCACGTTAACAAACCTTGTTGTGCAACAATAACGTTAACAAACCTTATGTTATGAATAGCGACAAATTAATCAAGGTAAAGAATTAAAAAAAAAAAAATAGGAAGCAACAACACTTGTTGAGTCATTGCTAAATTTATGATTTTAGAAACACATTGCAATTATCTTACGGTTTATTAAGTGAATGTTAAATATTTTTAAAAGTGCCAATGGGAATAAAATACCTATAATAATAAAAAATAAAATTAAAATAGAACAAAAATAACTTTTCCGGAAAAGCTATTATGAACTTAGAGTAATAAAAAATTAGAATTCTAATATATTAATTTCTTTCGCGTTCAAATATTAACTTCAGAGAATATTCTTCAACGAAAACTTGACCCTATTTTTGACACTTAAAGAACAAATAAACACTTATATATATATATTTTTTTTTGAACCACACGGAATGAAGTTGCAGCTGCAGAAATCTTGTTCGTGATCCAAAGGGAACAACATAAAGGTGGCAACCCATTTCAGTTTTAAATACATTTTGGCACATTGCACACACACACTGAAACATAATGATTTTTTTTTAATTCTTCTTTTCGTTTTTATAATACTGCACAAATCCAGACAAAAATAAAAAAAAAAAAAAAAAGAAAAGTTCTGCGCCATCGTCGGCGCAGGTCATAAAACCCGCCCATCTCTGTCGCACTGCAATGTTATTGGTTGACACCGATCGCCGATTCTGAGACTACAGGCAGAAGATGAGAGCAGGAACGATTGGTGTGAGGGTGGTCCACTTCCAGTTCAGGCTGCTGCCGCGGCTGCCGGAATCTTGACCATCCCCTGGAAAGAGAAAAAGAAAGAGTTAATGAGCTGTTGTTTTTGTGACCAATCCTCAATGTCCTGCAGTGCCGGACGGACATCCCATGAGTGATCTTCTCATGAATGGAGGGAAGGGGGCAGGGTTGTGATCCGCAGGTAGAAGTCTGCCTTTTGCTCCGTAACGCTCTTGCAGTCATATGAGACCGGGACCTACGGCTTAAAGTGGATTCCGAACCACTACAAACATCCATGGCTCCGCCGCGACTCGAACCCGAAACCTGTGGTACCGAGCGCCATGGCGATAGCGCAACTCGACCATGCAGGCCCTAATGAGCTGTATGCAAGATTTGTGGTTTGGTAGTAATGTGAGCAAATTAGCATGCAAGAGGATCGGTGTTTCATTCCGTGTGTGGTGCTCGTTGCAGTCGCTTGCTTTCAAAAGCGAGGGGACTCAATGGCGATGGTGAAGGCGATATGAAGTGTGCCAGACTCGTGGCTCAGTGGTAACGTGTACCGCTGGTAAGCATTAGGGCCGCAGTTACTACTACACTACACCACATCACTCTGCCTAGAGCTGAGTTGCCCCTTTACAGTTTGGGAATGATGTGGGTAAAAAGAAGTCTGATTGGGCTCTGTGACGCTCTACGGTCATATGAGACCGGGACCTATGGTTTAAAGTAGATTCCTAACCACTACACACATGCATGGCACCGCCTGGATTCGAACCCGATACTTGTGGTACCTAGAGCCAGAGCGCTAGCCACTCTGCCATCAAGCCCCAAAGTATTAGGGCTGAAGTTCAGTTTGCTGGTGGTTTTGTTATAGACACTGTTTCAAAAAACAAGGAGACTTAATGGCGTTTGTGATCTTCAGCATTTTTCTTGTTAATCGCTACATGGGGGAATTTTCTGGGCTTTCTCTCATACAAAACACAAATGCGTGGTAGCTCCCCTTTCCTCCCGGAAAGCACTGCTCTCCTTCTTCAGCGGCACGGAGCCAAGTCAGACTTTTTCCTACGGGTGCTTCTTCACTTCCCTCTTTCCCTCCATCCATAAGTAGATTACTCATGGGACGTCCGTCCCTCACTGCAGGACACACAATATAAACTATTATATAATATATTAGACACACAGTATAAAGTATTTGGAATAGAGAGTTCGTGGAGGAAATTTACTGGATTTTCTCTCATACGACACGAAAATACGGTATAGTTATCCCTAAAAATGTCCTGCTTTTATCGTCTGGGATGGCTGTTCGGAGCATATAGGAGTAAAATACAATAAAAAGAAAGAAAGAAAGAAATACAAAACAAATTGATTTCAGTATTTTGTGTAAAGCAATTGTTCCAGTTATTAAAATGAATCTGACTCGTCGTCCAATGACAACTTGCGCAGCTAACGTTCAGGGGGCTAAGGTTCACATCCGCTGTCGGCGTTATTGCAGTCACTGCTTACAGAAACTCGGGGACGCAATAGCGATTGTGCTAATGGGTGTAAAACCGTTTGACTCCATCGACTCGCCTGGAGAGAGTTTTCTAGGATTTCGCTCATATTACATGCAAATACGAGGCAGTTACCATTAAAAGTCCCCCAGGAAGGTACTATCTTCCCCTGTTCCCCGTCAGTGAGCTGCTCATGGTCTACTTAGGGGCCACCAATGTTCCACTGTCCCTTTTCTAACTACATAGCCAATGGTTAAGATGTGGAAAAGAAAGCCCTTAAAAGTAAATATTTAAATAGTAATATTCATGCAGAGGATGTCTAAAAAAATGTGTGGAAAACATTTAAAGGCTTACATGTTAAGTATAAGATAAAAGCATATGTTGCAATGGAATGTATGGGCAGAAAAGGAAGATATGGTTAATAGATAAGTGAGTAAGACAGTAAAATATAAGAAACAAACATTTTGATAATAAACATTTTACAACAGGTTTCTTACTACAACTATAACTTTTTACAACAACTATCGTCCACAGTACAACAAGATTCACAGGGACAGTACATGGAATGGCGTGTGATAGCAAAAATGTCAAACATGTCCCTCGCATTTCCAACAGCAAATGGCAGTCTGGCAACTAGATCTTCATCGAGCACAATGGGCATTTCTTAGATCATGTTCATTTATGCACCCCCAGACGAAGAAATCCATGCATGCGAAATATAGTGCTCATAATGGCCAAGCGATATTCACCCAGTCCGATCTAACACGTTAGCATTGAAGTGATTTCCGAAGCACTTGCTGAAGTGAGTTGAAGTTCTATCATGCTGGAATCGCATTCGTGTGTGAATAGTTAATAAACATCAGAAAGAAATCCCGGTAGGACATCTTTTGAAATAGTATGCTCAATTGCTCTCTTTCTATTCGCAGCTCCACAGTATGCAATGCATGTCAGCGATCTGCGAAAACTAGTAAAGATGTGTACTGTTGAAAGCCTGAGAGCAAAATGGCGATCAGCTGCGATCTAAACACCGCCCTCTACCACCTCAAAGCGCCCTTTCCGTCCACACATTCCATATGCTTATTTTGACCCTCTTTACCTGCCTTTACATGTTTTCAAGTAGCCAAGTCAGATTGACATCTACGAACGGTGCCCCATCGCAACAGAAGTTGATTCTTTCCCTCCATCCCTGAATAGACTACTCATGGTGGTCGGTCCCGCACTGCAGGACACTGAGCATTAGACACACAAAAATTTTTTGTCAGATATTTTTAAAATACCCTGTATTTTTAATTGTAAGTGGGGTTGTTAAAATAATATTTTTGCTGCCAGTCAAGTGAGTATGTGTTAATAGTTATTGATCCGCCGTAGAAAGGAATTTTACCCAGAAGTTGACTTACTTTTTTATAACGAATAGAATTGAAAAGTGTTAATAAAAAAGGATTAAATCATGCTAATCATTAAGAAATATTAAAGCCTTTCCTGAAAGAATATTTTGACTACGCGCCATCGCGTGATAAGCAATGAAGGTAAAATTATTTCCAAAATGCCACATTACGCTGACACGTTATGTGTAAAAATGAAACAAAATAATGAAAATAAGTGACAAAATGCATTATTTTTGTGTGATACTTTATCACTAACAAATATTTAACAGAAATGAATTGTTACAAGTTGGTTACAAAGATATACGATCTGAAATATCATGGTACTTTGGGAAGGAATTAATTTTCAATGCTAACTTCAACTTCAATCGGGTGCTTTCCGTAAGCTTAGCCAACATATTTGCAATTTCATCATCTATTAAAGGCTTATTAGGTTGCATTTATTTCTTTTTGGGGGCATGAAGGCCCTGCAGAACTCATGCTATATGAGGTTTTTAAAAATCTAATAATAAAATAAGCTTTTTAATTAGTAATTAGAGTTTTAATAATAAAATTACTTAAGATCTGGACTACGTGCTAGAGCGGATAGGCACTAGAGGTAAAATTATTTCCGTAAATGCAACGTAGACCCTTTGCGCATCCTAGATCTGCTAGAGATCTATTATTCTATAGCAGAAATGACACCATGTCATAACGATCGGCTTTCGAAAAACAGCATGTGACGTATACTTAAATAAGTATACGTCACATAATTTATATAATCTAAAAAAAAATTCCCTACAAAACTAATAATACATTATTTATTTTATAAAACGAATACATCACGAAACTAAAACGAAAAGGCGATTGTTATGATATATAGTTTGGGAACTTTCTAGAAAAATATTTCTAAAATATTATAGTACCACCAAAAAATAAAATTTTTCCAAACATTTCAATCAATACTAACAAGCCTTGTTGTACTATGCCACCAATGCTGTCAGGATAAAAGATTAATAACATCATTATTCCAAAACTTTACTGGTTTTTTTTTGTTATTTCGCTGTTCAGAATTAACCCAATTAAAAAAAAAAGAAGAAAAATATTTGTGTTGCTGGATTTAAAAATAAGCAACTTGCAACTTGTAGAAGAAAAAGAACACCTGCAGCTCGCCAGGCAAACTATTTATCAGATTAAATAAACTGCAGAGCCAAGTGACCCTGTTCATATTTCAGGTGTTAGGAATGTGAATATATATTTTCTGAACAAGAAAATATTTCAAGGGTAATTATTTTTGAAGCTTCGAGTTCGGAAGATTGAATGAAGGACTTTGATGTTTAAGTATCTCATTATAAATGGAGCATGTTGTAGCCGTAGTCATTGTAAAAGAATTATTGTAGTCATTGTTAAAAAAGGTTCAAAACATATAAAGATAGATTATTTAATTAGAAAAGTGAAAGCAAAGCAGTTTTTGTTAATTCAGAATAATTTTTTTTTACAAGGAATTCATGTTAATATACTGTTATGTGTTAAAATATCGTTGCATGTGATTTCTATATCTATTAAAAGCCATTTTTAATTTTCAGTATATCTAAAAGGATAATCATTAATACCCTTCTTCTTTTGATTAAAATTCTAAATTCTTCTTCGTTGAATTAAACTTTTCTGATTAAAATTCTAAATTCATCTTCCTAGAATTAAAATTCAAAATTTTTCTTTCTAGAATTAAAATTCTAAATTCTTCATCCTGGAATTAAAATTTAATTTTTTTTTCTTCCTGGAATTAAAATTTTCTGATTAAAATTATAAATTTTTTTCTTCCTGGAAATAAAATTCTCTGATTAACATTCTAAATTCTTCTTCCTCCAGTTTGGAAAATCGAGTCGAGTAAGAAAATTACCTTCTCTTCTGTGATACCCCTTGGGTAAAGTTGAATTTGCTTTATATTTTCCTTCTAGTGGATTTTAAACTCGAAATGTCTAGAGTTCGAAGACGTTAGTAGCAAACAGTTCTTAAATATTCCTATTTACTTCTCATCGAATTGAAATATTGTAAGAAAGAATTTACAATAAAATATAATAAAAAAATTATTTCTACTAGAAAGAAAGACCTTTAATATTTATGTACTGAACAGTGACCTACCAAAGTAAAATAAACAATAATAAAAATGTATGTCATAGAATTAAAGATATTTGGAAGACTTCAATAGAAATGTACAAAACTTGAAAATGAAAATAATAATAATAAAAGAACATTTGAACAGTAAAAAAAAAAAAAAAAAAATAGAATAAAAATAAAGCATACTGAAATTAATAATAAAAAAAAATTGCAAAAAATGTTTTTATAACAAAATGTAACTTATATCCACAAAGTCACAAAATATAAAAAAAAAATTATAAAACCCTTATAGAAGTCAACAAAATAATAGTAAAAAATATAAAGAATAACAAAAATGAGAAGCTGATTTACATAATGGAAAATATAAATAATCTTGTTTAGAAAATAGCTAAAAAATCAATATTTCAATATAATACTGTTAAAAATGAAAACAAAATATCCAAATGTATCCAACTTGTATTAAAACTTTTGCCCACATGCATTAAAATTGATTTGAAATCTGTAAGTTTCATTTTTGAGAATAAAACTGAGCTTTGAAATCTGTTTTCTTTTTTTATAAATTTAATTACGGCTTTTGTATTAATTCCTTTCCAAAGAATTGTTCGAAACCGTAAGTTCCAAAACCTCCAACGACTTAATTTCCTCTAACAAGACAGAGATTGTATCCGTCCATCCATTCCTTTTATTAAGCAACGCTGGTACAAGAACGCACGAACTTCGATATTCTTAATTTTTATTCCCCAATTTCTTTTTTTTTTTATTTTCTTTACTCGTTCCATTTCGGGATTCCGACAAACTGCACTTAACCGCGTTGCAATCACCGAAATAATGAATGAAATAATTATACAAACGCAGCCAGAGAAAAATCCAAAAAGGGATCTTTTAAATTAAGCTTTCTAATTGAATTCAAACCAAGAAAAGTAAGTGCCTACATATTCCACCCAATTAAACCAGCGCTGGTTTCTTCTTTTTATTTTAATTGGAACAATGCCCCTCTCTCTAAAACTATTGGTGGAATCAACTAAGAAAAAAAAAAAAAAAAAAAGAATTCGATTTCAAAATAAATAGATACAATCGGAAGTTCCATGTTTCTTCATCGAATTCTACCAATTATTTTCGATCCATTTGCTGGCGATGGTGATTCTTATTTGGTTTTGTAATGAATCTATTTTGTGATTCCTGCACTGAAAGTAATATAAAAATAGATCTGAAGTGTTAATGAGCCTGCAAACATTTAAGATTGCAGCAGAAAGTTTTTGGTTTCAAAACCATAAAGTAAAGAAAGCCAGTCGACATAAACTTTGTTGAATGTTTTGGAGAACTATATTAATGCCTGTATTCTAAGGAATCCAGTTGTTTGAAAATCATTAGGTTGGTGCATAATTATGAGGCATTTCTTTGACGTGCTATATTTTAGTAAAAATTTACAATATTTTATAAATTTAAGAATGAAAATATCCTTCTACTTTTAAGTTATTCAAAGACAAGCATCTAAGTGTTTACCAGCTGCATTAGAACGATAAAAAAAAAAAACTTTAAAATTATAAAAATGCGTGTCGATAATCATACTCATATTTGTCATATTATGCTGTACCACTTTAAGAAAGAATAAAAAGCAGCGCAATCATTTCGCGATCTCAACGAACTTTTCGGTGAGGGCACAATCAGCAGGGAATATTTCAGATCTGGCGACACTAGTTTGGAAGATACGGCAGGAAGAGGTCGACTATCGGATTTCGACGACCAGGCACTTTTGGCAGCGTGAAAGGGGACGAAAGCTTGACAACTTGAATGCTGGCCGACAACTTCAATATGACCATTCAACCATCATTTGGCATCTCAAAAAGTTCGAAAAGGTATGAAAATAGGCTGGATGAATCCCCCACGAACTCAGCGACTGCAATAAAGTCGAATGTGTCCACATTTTTACCGATTTGCTTCAACGAAATGAGCGGAGTCCGTTTTTGAAGGATCTTGTCACTAGGGTTGAATAGTGGTTTCTCTTCAAAACCCTCAAAAGAAAGGTCTGTGCTTCGCCAAGAGTTTTACCAAAAGGAATAACGAAGGACGTGCACTTAATAAGGTACTGTGGTGTGTTTGATGGGACAGAAGCTGAATCATCCATTGGGAAATCATCTTAAACGGGATTTGTTATTGGTGGAACCCAACAAAAAAATGAGCATGAGTATGACTATTGACATTCATTTTTATAATCTTAAACTACAAAGGATATTTTAATTCATAAATTTATAAAATATTGTAAATTTTTATTAAAATATAGCACGTCAAAAAACGCCTGATAATTATGCACCAACCTAATAGAAAATAGTTGATGCCATCTAGTCAAAACAAAACAAAAAAGTCAAACGACGAAAGCGCAATATATAAAATATGTTTTAGGCCCTATCTAATAAGAACAGTAAGAAGTTGTGCATATAAAATCAAAATAGATTCATGTATTAAAAATCAAATAAAATCAAAATATTTTTAGAAATAAATTTAAATTCAGAGCGTGGCCATCATTATTTCAGATATATTTTTGCAAAAAGTTATTGTTTGTTATATATCTAGTAAAATTCTTTTATGCTTCTTCTTTTATTCTTTTATATAGAATAGTACATGTTCTTCCACAGAATTATTTTATTAGTGTTTATTTAAAGTATAGTTTTTTTAGTATGAAATAAAATAGTAAAAACTATATTTTTATAAAATACTAAAAGATATGATTCGGTAGTTGCTAGGTTACGGAAAATAAAATATATTTATTTTTTATTAAAAAAACCCATGCAAATTGCTAGGAATCAAGTGGAAAACAAGTAATATAAAAAAAAAAATTTTAATGTCAATTCCTACTTTTTTTCACTCTATTGCAGAAAGTCCTTTATAAATAATTTTTATTCATTTTTTTAAATTTACCTGGCGCCATCTATTGGTAGATATATGCAACTTAAATCAATTAATTAAATTTAATAAAAATTAAATCTCAATTAATTAATTTAATTAATTCAATAATCAACTTAAATCTTAATTAATTAAATTTAATTAATATTTGAAAAACTGTATTAACATCAAGTTTTATCCACTACAAATTCAAAAAAATGTATTTGAATTTGAGTGAATGAATAAAAAAAAGTATTTTAATAACGATTGAAAATTTGAACAGAATATATATAGGGAGAGTGTGAGCTAATAGAATGAATTGAAAAAAAAAAGGATCTAAATTGAGAATGCAAAAACGATATTAGCAATTTAAAATATTAGTAAATTGAAAAGAAGTATTTTGAATCCCTATAAATAAGAAGAGATCAGAATTTTAAAAGTAGATATTCATATGTTTGTGCTTTTTTTTTTTTTTTTTTTTTTCAAATATTATCTTATAAGGCTTAATATTTAAGTTAAATGATCATGACAACAGATGACGCCCGTCAATAATCAAAAATGGTCAACTTAATAAGAATCATCGTAATCTATGGCTTGCCAGATAAAAATATAATATATTCCTGTTTGTAAAAAAATGCAACACTATGAAGGAAGGACGTGATTGAACAGAAAATTTCAGCAAATGCGAATTATAGTGTGTTATGAGATTAATTAAAATGTCAGAGTCATCCCGCATCTGTCGGCTGAGTAGTGTCTTCTGTAATGCTGCTAAAACCGCAAAAATAGAGGACTGTGGCGGGACTTTGAGAATAGTCTATGGTTATCTACTAGTGTTTAACGTTAGGTGAAAACGCAACTATGCCCCTTGTCTAAAGAAAGCGGCATTTCAAGAAATTAAGGAGATTGAACAGAGAAGAATCATCTGCCTTCGTGAAGGATAATTTTTATATATTGCAATAGCAGCTCGTGTGCAGCGTAACAGCAGTACTGGGATGCAAGTTTGGAAGCAGTGGACAGACGAGAACCGGACAAAGCTTAAATCCGGGCGTGGGCACTGAAAGGTGACGGACAACTACATCTAGACAAAAATCATGGTCCACTGATACAGATTCTTCGTCAATTTGTCGAAGTCTGCTTCACAGTGAATTGGTTGCAAGAACTTCTTTGTACAGGATCCCCCTGACGCAAAACCATGGAAGCCTGGGGCTGTAATGGGCTCATGAACATAGAAAGCGAACATAGCGTGCAGATTAGCAACACATTTTTTTCCCGATGAATCCCGTTTTAATTTTTTTGGTGCTATGATGGCAGCATTTGTGTTAAATACTATGCCGGGGAACGCTACGTACCGGAAGGCATTATCAAACTTAGGATTTAAACAGCTACTAATTCTGGGTAATCTTAATGGCAACAAGTACATCAGTGAAGGGCTGAAATTGTTCTTTTCCTTCAAGACATTGCGAGAGCTAACTTTCAACAGGATAATGTTTGTCAACAAGTTGCAATAAATGTTCAAGACATCTTTCAGCAGAGCACATTCAGCTTCTTCCTTGGCTTGCTTATTAACCGGATATGTCGCCTATTGAACATGGCGACATATGTGTGAGATTTCGTTGATCGACGTCTTGTTCGTGATCCTCGTCCTATAGCTTCTGCAGATGAACATTGAGCACATATGCAAACAATATGGAATGTTCTTCCTCAGACAAACATAATAAATCTGTTTGACTCCATGCCACGTCGTATAGCAGAACTTATTGCATCGCGTGATGGCTATACCGAATACTGATTTCGGATTCCTAATATTGTATTTTGGCTTTGAAAATTTAATCATTCATTTATTCCAATACAAGACGTGTATTAAATATTTAATTCCAGTGATGGCTTCATGGTGTTGCAATTTTTATTAACACGACTATATATTCAAAAGAAAAAAATGGATCTTTAACTGTTATAGTTTTAAAAAAATAAAGATATACAAACAAATATCTTGTTTTATATGTAGAGAGATAACCCCTATGGACATAAAAGGTCTTCTTTTACATAGTTATTATAAATTTCTCATATAATAATATTTTGTGTTAAAAAATACTTAATAAAGCCATAGATTGTTTTACATACGAAAACTTAGTATTTCCTTAATTGAGCAAGAATTGCAAATGCGAATATTGAATTATTACATAAATCTTTAACAAAATAATAATAATAATAAAAATTTACAACAAAAAATCGCAAAAAAATGCAAGTGTTTCAAAAATATTTGCAGTCAGGTTAACTTAAAAGATAATCATGCCTTTAAAATTCGACTAAGTCTCTAATGCTGTTCAGCTGACTTATGGATTACCCACGTCAACCTCCTAAACTCAATAACGAGTGTATTTTCTCTGACAGCTTCATTTCTTTTCCGAGAAAAATTTCTGATTTTTATCTTGACATTTTTTTTGTTTTCTGAGATGTCAGCGATTATCGATTTGCAGGTCAGTTTACTCAACAAGCCATTTTAGAAAAAAGATATTAAGTTATTTAAAAACAATCCGTCGATCGATTTAAACATTCAATTCTAAAACTTTTACATTCTAAAAATTTTTTTTTCTTTGTATGTGTGTATTGTCTGATAGAAAATAAGTAAAGATTGTTAGAAATATTTTCTCCTAATATTAAGCTAAGAAATATATTAATACAGTGACCTATTGACATGGATCTGTATGAAGTGATCTAGATAGAAAATTCTCAAATTTTTCCTTACAATGAAAATTCTGTTTTAATTATGACTGCTCTACTAATTTATGTGTTATCTACCATGATAGGCATGAGAAAGGCATGATTTTTTTTTATAATGTTTGATAAAAATTTTTTTCTTTTAGTGAAATTTGTTAGTATTATTTATTTATTTGCTTTTTTTCGAATCTGTATTACACGATGCGCACCGATGGTAGGACTCGTGTCCCATTTATATATGCTACGCAAAGCCCATTGTCGAATAATAAAGGATAGATACTGCCTTTCTAGGGGAAATTATCTCATATTTGCATGTTATCTTGTAGAAAACTAACAACAGGCAGCCTGACTACCAACAGCGAAAACTTTAACTAGGTCCTCACTGTCACTGAGCACCGAAGAGACTTCATCGGAATATTCAGGTTTCCTCGTAGCACAATGGCTACAAAAGATGGCAGCAACAAATTCGATCCTAGTTCTTTATTTATGACAGTTGCTTAACATACCTTTGGGTCGGACACAAAACTTCTAACAGTCTTATTATAGGTATGGCAGTGCATTGGTACAAAAAAATCTGTAAATCGTAAAGTAAAATTTTTTGCCCTTGGGAATTAAAGTGAAATCTCCCATTTCTAAGGATGTTATCCATTGTGGTTGTTCAAATTTATGATTTTATGTTGTTGAAATTTATGAAATTTATGCAATTTCTGTCATTTCCTGCCGCAAAGTTCTGTCACAATCTCCACCAAGTTCATGTGAATATTTCTACAAAGCTCTAAAATTAGTATAAATGAAGTGCGTATGCGAATTTAGTATCTGGTTAATGTAAAGAATTTGCTTTTTCTTTTTGCTATTTTTTTACTTAGAAAACACGAAGCCATTATTTAGTCTGTGAAAAAACCTTAAGTGGGCTTTTAACTTTACGTTAATCTTTAATTTGAAATCGGCACTACAAATAACATAAAAGTCAGTTATTAAAACTAAAACATTTTTCGAAAGGCATTTTTTTATAGCAAGACTGTGCGTTCCAACCTCATAATACATTTAAATATTAGATTAAATTTGATTTATACTGATGAGGTAGAGATTAGAATTACGAGTCTAATTAAGAACAAATAAAATTAAGGTGATTATATTTACGCTAAAAATGAATTTTGTATTTCTCTAGCAGTTTAAAGAAAATAGAAAATTTCAAAAAAAAATTCTAACCTTGCTCAGAATGGACCGTGACGGGAGAAGGGGAATCTCTTTTCTCCAAGTCTCCATTCGACAAGTCTTGCATTCGACCTGAAGAAGAACATTTTTTTATTGAATAGTCATGCTTTGCAATTTGTAATATAAAATTAACTATATTTTGAAATTTGAAATATAAAATTAACTATGTTTTGTAATTTGAAATATAAAATTAACAATGTTTTGAAATACTAGCAAAAAGGATAATCAAATGAATTATAAAGAGTGAATTTTAATTAACCTGCAACTTTTAATCAAATAACACAAGATGGCGCTACGAATGCGTGCAGTGTGAGAGGGCATAAAAGAAACTCGTCTCGTGTCAGTTCCAAACCACTTTGAAAATGTCTCCCAAAGTGTCAAGTTTAATCGAACATCGCATTTTTATTATTAAAAATTGGAATTTATGTGGTACAATGAGGATAAGTTTTACTGAGATTCGTAATCTGACTATGAACACTGGTAGAGATCATGCGAGACGGTACCCCTCCTCATAGTAGATAGTGTTTTGAGACCATTGAAGTGAATTTGGAACTCAAGTTATTGCTTATCAATACCTAGCTGCTATCTTGGTGCATTGTATTGGCCACCTTATTCACTGGATATGAATCCATGTGATTTCTATCTTTGGGGTCATTTGAAAGATTTGGTTTAGAAGAAGAAGCAAGCAGATCTTATTAGCTCCAAGAGGTTCATAACTGACGCATTTGCAAGTATTAAAATAGAAACTCTTGAACTTGTAATTGGTAACTTTGTGATTTGCTTGGGCTATTGTATCACCTTTGAAGGTTACCACTTTGAAAGCTTGTCCATAAAAATCTTTTTCCATGTACTTTTCAATGTAAAAATGTTTGTAGCGCTATCTGCCGCAATTCAAGAGTTATTTCAGTTAAAAGTTGTAGGTAAATTAAAAATCCTTCCTTAGATCTGCTCTATCAATAGTAAATAATTCAATCTCTTAATCTGTTTTAATACCTCAAAGTAATTTATATATGCATAAAAATTTGGATTAAAGTTTCAAAAGGTACCACTTTCATAAACTATTATAATGACTTATTATTCATTAACTTATAATTTTATTATAATATCGATAGACGAAAAGATGAAAGAGATGTTTGTAAAATGTCTGGGAGAAAAAAAAAGTAAATATCAGAATTAAATGAGGGAGAAAAAAAAATAAAAAAAAAAAGAAAATAAAAAAATATGTTGGAGGAGGAATACGGAAAAAATATGGAATGAAGAGAGCCCATGTAGGAGTAATACCCCTATTTGAGTGATATTTGTCCCATATTTTTATGCGAATACACCCGGAAACACCTTATTATCGATATCCATTCTTATTATAGATGCGGTAATAAGGATCCATCCTATTATTCTATCCTAATGATCTATCTGTTATCTATCCTAAAGATCCATCCTATCCCAACCTTATTATCGATGCGAGACGTCTCGCGCATAGACATATCGCTAGCGATTCTCCTGGTTTCTGAAAGCAGTGACTGTAACGCATCCCACCCGTGGATTCGAACCTGAACTTTTCTGCACGTTAGCTTCGTGCTTTATTACTTTGCCATGAGTCGGAAAAGGTTTCTATATTACAAAAGATAAAGACGTCAAACCCCACCAACTTCGACATTTTTCTGTAGATAACTGGTTTCCATTTATTAAGTGACACGCGATACTAAACGCGTGGAAAATGTCAACATAGTCAGCTTGATTATAGCAAACAGCATACTATTTGACGTCGAGAGTATACTATTTAAAGTGCGCTAAGTTAAGCAGACTAACACCGAACCCACAACTTCTATCTTCAAAATATCTGGGAAAGCTCCTAGTCAGGCGTCCCTGAACAAAGGCTCGCAAGTATCTGAAATCCGGCCCAAAGCAGCCTGCCGGACGTGTCTTATGAGACGGCCTACGACCTGAATTCATTACTTAATAATAGAAAATAACAAGAAATGCTTTCTATTTCCTGTAAAAAAACAATTACTGAATACGAAACCAAATAAAATGATTTAACATGCAGAAATAATTCATGGGGTTTATGTAGGGCTTTTACAGTTGGCAAATTGTGATTCAAGTATAACAGGTCAGTCTATCAAAATAAACGATACATGTTTAAGTTTGCTTAAACTATTTACTTTAATTTGTAGATGTTTTCATCATGCAGATAGTTTCGAAAGAAAAAAACTATAATATTAAAGAAATGTTACAAATTTTGTAACTCATGCAATAAATCTAGTAGAAAATTCATATAAAGCTTAGCGAAATTACCCAATGCTTTAAATTTGTCCAAATTTAATAGTTGTTTAAATTATGTTTGTGATACGAGTATTGATGAGATTATCAACTAGTATACGATCATATCGACTTTCTATGGAGTGCTTTATTTCCAGTGTATATTGATCAAATGTGTATTAATTTTTTTAGGAAGTTAGGGTATGTTAGTAGACGGCGGTCCGCTCACTTTTAAGGAATAGTCAGAGCTAACCTTGTTCTAAAATACGGCCTAAAAGTTAACCACTATTCAAAAAGTTAGGAGATTCGACAATGATTGAACTTTTAAAAGAAATATATCAAGGAATTTATAACGGTTTGACAGGAGACAGTATTTTACTATAGAAGGTCATAAAATTCTTAATATACACGTATTTCATATTTTCTTCTTCTTCAATTGACTCGACAGTCCATGATGGTTAAGGCCTTCCCGATAACTTTCTTCCATTCCAATCTCTGCTTTGCGACAGTTTTCCAGTTAGTAAATCTTAAAACTTTAAAATCTGCCTCCAAACAATCGGTCCATCTCAACAACTAGTTCTGGTTCCAAAAGGTTTATAGTTGAGTATCCTAAATGCCAAGGATGAGGTGTCCATTCGGCAGATGTTGCCATCAAACATCATACAACCTATCTTAATGAATTGATTGATATCTGGCTCCTAAACAATAATTCAAAATTATGTAGTTCCTCTCCAATACATTCCCATTCACAGTGCTCAAACAGTGCCCAAGAGTTTTTCACACAAAGATGGCTAACTGTTCAGCCATCTTTGTTATCTGTCATATCATATGCATGGGAATATACTCATGTTTCATATTTGCATCTTTTCGAAACACTCTGAGTTAATTCGTATAGATGATTGTGGACTAAAACGAGTCATTTTAGGCTTTTTTTGTATTAGTCCTAGACAAACATGAATTCCTTCGAATCAAATTCGATTCGAAGGATTGTAAGTGAAGACATTAATAAATAGCAATAACAATGAAACAACAATGCCAGTTATGAAGATATTGAAATATATAGCGATCAGTCAGAGAATTATAATTCTGATTCAAAATGAGTCAGAGTGAAGACATTTTTATTGATAATAGCCAGCCATATGTAGCATGATGATATGATCTCGAAAGCTAATATAACAACGTTGAGTCAGAGTTTTATAGTTTTATAAAAATGAAGACATTGTTTATCGATAACAGCATCAGTATGATCTTGAAAGCTATGACAATGGATGAGAGGATTATAATTCTAATTCTAATAACTATAAAATAATAAATAATACAAGATAATAAACTTATTGATCCTAACTCTAATATTAAATATTTTTGATTACTAAAATCAAAAATAAAAATATTTTTTTAAAACATTTTTTGTACTAAAATATTTAAAAAATTATTTAAAATAATTGATATTAAAACATTCGTGAGATGTATGTTACTTAATAAATAGACAGCTCAAGGATCTTAAGGATAAGAAATACAAAGAATTTGAGTTTTCATTTGCTCACGAATTTCACTTGATATTACCTTCTTCGGTGCCATCTTTGTGCCAAGTTCGTACCATCTTCTCTCCGGTTGCTTGATGAGTTCCTAGAGAAATTAAAAAACAAATTAATTGGAATGATTTGATTACTATTTAAAATTTAATATTTACGCAGCAAGTTGAAGTGTTGAAGTTCTTTATTAAAGTTGACAAATTAAAAAACAAATTAGTCAAAAAGTTATTTCATACCTTCCGCTCTACTGCTTGCTAAGCCACCTCTTGACGGGAATGTAGAAGAATGTGGTTTGGGAATTTCTACAAGGGAAACAAAAAATATTGGAGTGCAAAATCGATTTCAAAAACTCACACAGTCAAAATACGAGACGGAAAACTATTGCATTTAAAGAAATTAAAGTCTTTCATAAAATATGTTTTTTCTAATGAACTAAGTAGGCTTCCTGTTACATTTAATTATATCATTATGAGGAGGAAGGGTGACGTCTTCAGGAAGGGTTTCAGTGTCAATTATTCTGTATCGTTTAGGAGGAAATCAGCTGGCAATATGACTGTCGATGTTAGACCCTTACACACACATTATGACAATCGTATCTCCCCGTCTCTGAAATCAGTGACTATCAGATGACACCAGAGAAACAATCTGTTTGATTGAACTGTGAATGTATGCTCATGTTATACTTAAGTATACCATGAACATCCCGTGTGAGGAAGAGAGAACATTATCACATTATCTCCTGTCACCCAGAGGAAGTTATTTTTAGTTGATGATAATGAAAAAAAGCACTTCATAAAAATAAATATCCTTTTTTAATATAAGTAGTGTAATATTAAACTAAAATGAAGTTTATGCTATAGCCAGTAGCGGAAATATATAATTAAAGGCTTTGCATAAGAACTTTAATAGTCAGTAGAAAATAGTAGATACATAGACCTTTAGAAATCTAGAAGTCAGTATCGAAAACATATAATTAAATGCCTGGTATAAGAATAATAAAGTATTCATTACTATTCATACTATGATTTGTACGTGTAGGAGGGCAAGCCAAATGATTGTCGATGTTAGACCTTCATGTACATTATCACAATCGCCCTCTACATATATATGTTATGTATATATGTACGTACATATATATACATATATATACATTATATATACATTAAATTACAATGTAATTACATATATACATTATCACAATCGCCATATATATATAAACCAAGTAAAACAAATATGCAAATTAATGAGTAAATGCCACGAAAGAAGCATTTCAAACACACATTTTACTACACATAGTTCATCTCAACAAAAAATGTTCCCTGTTGAAAACCGGCATTTTTCTGCAAATAATTAAAATAAATGTACGGCAAAAACACGAAAATTTCATAACTACAGCGCAATTACACTTAACCAAACCAAAAGGGGGAAAAGAAAAAAAGTCTCTTTAATCCATCTCTATTACAACAAGACATTAGGGCAGGTGCATTTTCAAAAACCCAGTCATATCACATTTAAAAAGAAGAAAGAAAGAAAGAAAAAAAACCAGCGTCACATGACAAAACGTGTGCCTAGAGCACTGTCACGTCCTCCGATTATGTAAATA
Source organism: Caerostris extrusa (assembly GCA_021605095.1). Lineage (NCBI taxonomy): Eukaryota > Metazoa > Arthropoda > Arachnida > Araneae > Araneidae > Caerostris > Caerostris extrusa. Next base: position 37,847 of record BPLR01007204.1, read on the forward strand.
CAAAATAACGGAAAACATATGACACGGAACATTTGGCCTGTTTGGGTATAATGTAGTGTCTACTGCGGGTGTTTTTTATTGGGAAGGCTGTAGGGGTGGAAAGGAAGGTAGGGGTAGGGCAAAAAAATCTCATTCATCTCACGTGGGTGGCTCATAAAAATTTATATCTTGAGGTAGAGCTACGAAAGCGTAACGGGGGCGAAAGAAGAGTTTTTTTTTTTTGTTCTAAAATTCAATTGCAATCGGTGTTCGGTTTCTTTGTCCTAGTATAACTCCATGGGTTTTCGTTTGATACTGAATTAGATGAATGTTAAATTTAGATTGAATCATTGAGGATGGATAACCTATAGATACTGATCAGTATTTATAGAGTTTTACCAGATATGATAGGGTATTGGATAAAAAATAATAGACATTTAGTTTTCGTAAACTGTATTAAGAAAAAGTAAGTGTAAGGAAAAGTGTAAAGGAATTTTTAAAAAAATGATTAATTAGTAATGGTCAGTTTGAGAAATGCAAAAATTATTCCGAATCACTATTTATTGAAGCAAACAAAAAATATAATATGAAAACAAAACCACCGCAAACTTCAATCTTCACTCCATCTGTTAGCTGCAAATGTTGACATTATATTATTATTTTAAAATAAATTAGTATTTTTAAATAAAAATTAATTTTATAAAGAAAAATTGAACCTTTAAGTAGTATAGTGTCCAATTTTTAAGAAATACAAACATATTCATCTTTCTTTACACCTCTCATACGCAAATATATATATAAAATAGTAGGCGTGTGTAAAGCAATAAAGGGATGTGTATGTATATATATATCCTTATTTTGAATGGTATAAAGTATTTTTTGAAATACATAATAGATCTTTTTTTCTGTTGTTGTTTCTTCACATTCTCAACTAAAATGACAGAGTTGTATGATGCAAAAATACTTGAAATGGGTTTAAAAACTTTTAAAAGTATGTCATACTGCAAAAGTTACATATATACCATACACAAAAGTTACACATACTTCAAAAGTTAATTTTACTGCAGTGAATACAACCAATGGGAATCTAATATGTACGCGTGTGGGCTGATATGTTTCTAGCCTGACCTAGAGATGGATCAACAATCTAGTATCTCACAGTCCAGAATTCCAGAGAGTCCTATCCCTTACTAGTTCATATATAAAATTTCAGGACATTCACTTATTTAGTATAAGCCTGATAGCGTTTTAAGCAGAAGTATAGAACCAACTAGTTGCGAATAACGAAGAGGTTATTGATGCTTTAAATGGATATTTTGAGGAGCTCAGAGAATCGATTGTAAAAATGGTTATAAATATTAAGTTCGATATGAAAAGTATATTAATCTTTGTGGAGATTATGTCGAAAAACAAAGGCAGAATTTTTAAATGTTTTTTATGAGGCTTAACTTACAACAATTTACTGCAGCATATTTACAACAATATTTAATTACAACAGCGGTGGAATTGATGCGTGTTAATGTTTATTTGTTAAGCCTAATTAGCCTAAATTGTAACCGTAAGATAACCGTAGAGTGACAAATCAAATCAAATCTACAACATTTTTACAGCAAGAAGACCAATGTAAATTTTTGTTTTCTTCATCAGGCAACTTATCAACTCATTCTCGGTACAAGAGAGCACTGCACGCACGCATGCTGTGCTCCGTCATTTATTTACAGAATGATTCAAATGTCACCGGATGAGCAGATTATTTTCGGGTTTCTCTGGCTGGCGACCTGTGATGCTCATTCTATTTTATTCTATGGATTTGTTTGCAAAGCCTGGAGATGTCATTTACGAGACCCCAGTTGACGACCTCCTTTTCTTGAATAGGTAGTCCATATTCCAGTCAATTCCGTTAATTCTACCACGTAAAAATCATCCAAATGCTTTCTTTTTGTGCCATAATTAGTTATTGCACTGAAAGGCTTTTAGAAAGGACTTGTGAACAATTTTGACCTTCAATGGAGACTTATATAGACATATACCCTTTGTCATTGTGGCGTACGTATCCCGCCATCTGGTGGTTTCCTGTAATTTGCCTATTCTGAGGCAACTAGTTGAATGATAATTCTACAGGTGAAATTTTTATTTTAGAGTTCAATTTCTGTGTGATTCTGAACTATCCTTAATTTATGGACATGAGTGTTTATCTAAATATAAAGTAGTAGGCAAGTGTGCCCAAAAAAGCAATAAAGGGTTCGTCAATCACTCCTTCAATGCTATGTATGTTATATATATATATATAAACAATGAATCAAAGATAATACTCCTTATTTTGAATGGTATAAATTATTTTTTAAAATACATAATGGATCTTTTTCTGTTGTTGTTTCTTCACATTCTCAACTAAAATGACAGAATTGTATGTGCAAAATACTTGAAATGGGTTTAAAAACTTTTTGAAGTATGTCATACTTCAAAAGTTACACACATACCATACAAAAGTTACACATACTTCAAAAGTTCTGTTTTACTGCAGTGGATACAACCACTGGGAATCTAATATGTACGTGTGTGGGCTGATATGTTTCTGGCCTTACCTAGAGATGGATCAACAATCTAGTATCTGACAGTCCAGAATTCTAGAGAGTCCTATCCCTTACCAGTTCATATATAAAATTTCAGGACATTCACTTATTTAGTATATTTTGAGGAGCTCAGAGTATCGATTGTAAAAATGGTTATAAATATTAAGTTCGAAATGAAAAGTATAATGATCTTTGTGGAGATTATGTTGAAAAACAAAGGCAGAATTTTTTAAATGTTTTTTTTATGAGGCTTAACTTACAACAATTTACTGCAGCATATTTACAACATTTAATTACAACAGCGGTGGAATTGATGCGTGTTAATGTTTAATTGTTAAGCCTAATTAGCCTAAAAGTAACCGAAAGTAAGATAACCGTAGAGTGACAAATCAAATCAAATCTACAACATTTCTTACAACAAGAACAATTAAATTTTTGTTTTCTTCATCAGGCAACTTGTCAACTCATTTCGTAACGCATGTACACGCACGCACGCACACATAGGCATATATATACAGAATGATTCAAATGTCATGGGATGAGCAGATTATTTTCGGTTTCTCTGACTGGCAATCCTGATTTTCATTCTATTTTATTCGTATTATTTGTTTGCAACTGGGCTGTCATTTACGAGACCCCAGTTGACGACCTCCTTTCTTGAGTAGGTAGACTTTTCTTCACCAATTCATGCATGGCACGCCGCTAAATATCCTGGTATGTCCTTGCAGTGCTCCTTTCCTAGATCTGCTCACACGGCTTTAGCTAGACTAAGGACTTTCCACAATAAGAGTTTGACCTTCAATGGAGACTAGAAGACATAAAACAAAGGGTAAAAAACTTTCATTCCGAACAATTTGTCATTGTTCGGCCATCGCGTCTCCCTCTAATCTCATCGATGGTATTGAAAACTTATTCTGTGAGGCAACTGTTGAATGAGGGGGAGGACCGTTTACGATCTATTGGTGCAACATGATCTACTGGACCTGGTTTAGGATTCTAAATCAAGGCGATAAGCAACATTGTATTGCAGTTGCAAGCGTGAAAAATGCCTGGTATGTAACTGTTCGTCAATCACTCCTTCAATGCTACCGAGCATGTATTGCTGTTGTTGGGGGCAATTATTGTATCAATTTGCAAAAACAGACAAATCGCAAACAATGAATCAAAGAAGCACTTTGCAGTAATGTTCTCAATAAACATTTTTTTTTCCTTGTCTAATTTTTTTGTTCGTTTCTGAGCATGTCCCTTTCGACCTTACATTCCTGTTCAAAATATCTATCTTTTAGTAATCTGTACCACCCATGATACACAGTCCATTCACATTAATGTGACCACCTGTCTAAAGCCAGTCCTGTTGGCAGAGCGGACCGCTGCGAGACGTGCAGGAAGAGAGTCAATTAGGTTTCTGAAGGTGTTCACTGGGATGCTGAGCCATGCCGACTCTAGTGAACCACATTCATATAATTATCCAGTGAAAGTAGGTGGTGGCATCATTAATGTGACTGGACTGTGTATATGAAACCCTGTATGTAGTGGGTGTGTAATTGCCAGGAAAGATGCTGGAAAACTAAATAGACAGTTGGATTCTACACAATGTAGACAATTCAGTTTCACCTTAGGATGGTGACGAGAAAAGAAAAGAGCTGCGAAAGTTGTAAAGCGCTTGCAGTCAGATCCAATAAAATCATAAACAGATATTTAAAAGTGTTCTAGTTAACCTATTGCAAATTGTTGGAAATGAAAAAACGGAGAAATATTAAGGCAGTGATAATTTATAGAAAGGCAAAAAATGGTTTTTATGCGTAAATGTGGCAAATTCAAGGTTGTATTAGCATCGCATTGGTTTAAGCAATAACTAAATCTGTTATTTGTAGGTTGGAAATTCACTAAGAACATACATTTAACAGCAACAATTTTGAACAAATACTATCCATAGAACATCTGGGGGTTTCTTGACACGTTCTTTCAGTTCGGCATCACTTGTTGGGTTTCGAACTCAACTAAAAAACCCAATGCGATAGTCACTAAACTTCTTTACGATTCTTGAAATAAGTATTTAACAAAATTTATTTCGCATTATTAAAAAGTGATTGAATATGAAATGAAAAAAAAAAAAAAAAACTTTCATTCCATAATTGATTTGTCAGACCGCACAATAAAACCTATTAATGCTCACTATTATAATGAAAACTTATTCTACAAAGCAAACTATGATAAAGTAATTCAGTTAATTGGTTTATTTATTGTTTGCGGAATCAGATTTCAATCTTCTGCGGCTTTCCAAGAAATCCTTTAACGATTTGCTTTTTTTTCGCGAAAGAAATTTAATTATACAAAACTAAGTAGTTCGTCTCAATAAGTTTGAAGTATCCGGTTTTGTTGGAAATATTTCACCCTCACTGGTTTGATGTACTAATTTCATTATAATTATTTAAATGCGAATGCTAAGAAAACGCTTTCTTCGAGTTATATGCCTTCAACAATGGGAATGCTGGGTGATAGAATTCGAAATTGTTTTCATTTAAGATAGTGTTAGGCTAAATTGTGATATAAAAGCGGGGAATGAATGAAGGTAGAAATAATAAGAGATGTTTTGGAAGAACTTTTGAGATCACATATTTAATGTGCTGAAACACGAAATCTTTCTTTTTGGCTTCACTCTAAGGGACTCGAACCTTTCTGCTCGATTACAGATAGTTGACGCAATATCCTCTAGGTAGTTCACGTTTGCAATAAGATTTTTAAAGCGTTATTTTCTGACTCCTTATTCAATAGTAAATTGAGCAGTAAGACCTGTAGTAGGACACTGTTACAAATACACTGGTAGCATCATTTGCAGTCACTGGTTACACAAACCAGGAGAAACGACGGCGAAGTTGCTGCAAAATGTAATTGAAAATCAAACTGATATGGTAGTATAATGGAAACAAGGATATTTACAGAACTTTCGGAGATCGACAAGAAAGAGAAAAGCTTCACATCAAAGAGCTGCGAAAATTGTAAAGCGAATGCAGTCAGATCCAATAAAATCATAAACAGACAATTTAAAAGTATTCTGGTTAAAATATTGTAAAGCGTGGAAAATGAAGAAACGGAGAAATATTAGTGATCATTTATAGAGAGGTAAAAAAATGGTTCTTACGAGTAAATGTGGGAATCCAAGATTGATAACAATAACTAAATCTTGTATTGGGCATCGCATTGGTTTAATACAATAACTAAATCTGTTATTTGTAGGTCGGGTATTCATTAAGAAAAAAACGCACATACATTTAACCATTTTATGAGAATACTATCCCTAGAGCATCTAGAGGATTTCCTGCCACGGGATCTTCGGTTCGCAATCACTTGTTGGGTGTCGAACTCAACTGCAAAACCTAAGGGAATATTCTCTAAGCTTCTTTTACGATTTTTGAAAAAGTATTTAGCAAATTTATTTCGGATTATTAAAAAGTGATTGAATAGGAAATGAAAAAAAAAAAAAAAAACTTCCATTCCGTATGTGATTTTTAGACAGTACAATAAAAGCTATTAATACTCACTATTATAATGAAAACTTATTCTACAAAGCAAACTATAATGATAAAGCAATTTAGTTAATTGGTTTATTTATTGTTTGCGGAATCAGATTTCAATCTTCTGCGGCTTTCAAGAAATCCTTTCACGATTTGCGAAATTTTGCGCCTTAAATGAAATTTTTAATTATACAAAACTAAGTAGTTCGTCTCAATAAGTTTGAAGTATCCGGTTTTGTTGGAAATATTTCACCCACTGGTTTGATGTGCTAATTTCATTATAATTATTTAAATGCGAATGCTAAGAAAACGCTTTCTTCGAGTTATGCCTTTAACAATGGGAAAACTGGATGATAAAATTCGAAATTGTTTTCATTTAAGATAGTGCTAGGCTAATTGGATGTGATATAAAAGCGGGGAATGAATGAAGGTAGAAATAATAAGAAATGTTTTGGTAAAAGCATTTTAATCAACGAAAATCTTAAGAATAAAAATTTTTAAAAAAAAACTAATAATTTCTATAGACAGCTTAATTTTAAAAGGCAAACATAAAGAAAATCAAACAGAGTGATTAAATTTTATCACATTTAACTTAAAATACATTTAACTTTCTTTTTCTTTTTCATTAAAGAATTAATTGTAATAAATCACTTCTCATTTCAATTGAGCCAGAAAAGGGTTGTTGCTTTCGGGAATAGTATTATTTGACTCAACGAAAATTTGATTTGAAATTTTTGTCTTTGCAGTGACAGATATATAGCAAATTCAGCGCCATCTAGGTGTCATTAATTTGCAATCACGTTGTTCTATCACAAATTTGAACGAACATGTCGAAGTATATCATCCAAGAAATCCCTCAAACAGACCAGAAAAACTTTCCGGATCACAGATTTAATGTAATGAGACACGAAATCTTTCTTTTGGCTTCCCTCACCCGATCTCGAACCATTCTCCTCGATTACGAAAAGCTGACGCACTATCCATTAGACATCTGGAATTTGTAATACGATTGTTAAAACCATTATTGCCTACAACAATGCTGCCAATGAATTGAACCTCAACCCTAATGCTCACCTGCAGAGCACGTTATTACTGAGCCAGGAGAAAATCCGAAAACTGTTGTAGTTAACTAAGTTAAAAGTCAACTATAGTTTATCTAAATCATTTTGGATTTATTTTGCTGAAATTGAAAGATACATCTCGTATTGCGACATAAAATTTTGCAATTCTGAGCTGTTCGTATTTCTTCACCTGATCTAATGATATTTGTGACATTATTGTGTTATTATTTAATACGTTTTGTGACATTATTAAAACTCATTTAAACATGATTTAAACATTTCATTTAAACCTTATACATAATTTAACATTATTATTTAAACTTTAACACTCATTTGACATTATTAAAACTAATTTAAAAAGTCAAAATTCAATAAATTTTGTATACTTTTAGTAGGTTTACCAAACAACTGATGTCATTCTTAGAAATGGATTCCAAAACAGTATTATGAGCATAATTGTTGAATGCTAAGTACATTAACAGATGATAAACTAAAAAATAAATTGCAATATTGTTATTTAATGATTCTTTTTTTTTTTACTTTTAATACCATTTAACGCGTATGTTTTTTTTAAAAGTTCTCTAAGAATTAGATTGAAGACACACATTTTCCATTTATAAGCGGGGAATTAATAAAACAGAATTGGGTCCATTTAAGTAGTCAACATTAGGGCATTAACAAAATAACATTTAAGGTAAAATGTCGTTAAATAAGCACGGATTTAATTATTTACAAGTTATTTAACAGCAAAACAACACAAAGGTATTCTTTAATTTATTTAAATAAGAATAAAAAAAAAATTAGTTGCAGGATCTTCAAATGTAATTTGTAGTCTCTTTATTTTTTTCCCCTAGATTTTATTCCCTTTTATTTAAACTGGAAGTTAATAACAAAAAGTTAAAAAACAAATACAAAAGTGAACAACAGTAAAAAAAAAAAAAAAAAAAAAAAGGTCCACTTAATAAAGTTACAAAGTTCCACTAAATGACCTTTCAGACACTTAAAAAAAAAAAAAAAAAAAAAAGAAAAGTGTAAACATTTGTTTGAACTTTAAACGCTTTTTAGAGAAGAAGCGTAATTAAAGTAGACAATTGTGATGGGGCTAGGTGTAAAAAAAGTTCTCGAAGATGCTCCCTAAACGTTTAAAAGAACACAAAAAGAATTATTTATTTTTACACGGAGTTCGATCATATTATCACCTCTGGATTTTATTTATCTTACTATTAAAGCTTTTAATTGAAATAAATGAAGCGATCGTAGCAAAAAAATCTAAATCAACAAGCAAATTCAACACCTGGTTGTATTAACGAGGAAATTCACGGCGTTGTTTTTAATTCTAACCAGCTTTTTAGTTTTTGTTTCGTCAATATATCGTACACAGAAATAAATAAATAATAAGATAGCTAGTAAAAAGAACATCTACTATAATTAAACTATTATAGACTATTATTAAAAGTAACAACAACATAATTAAAATATCCTCAGAATCTTTAATATGCTAAAAAAGGTAACAAAATCACAATCTTTTAATTAAAGGATTACTCTTGTTAAAGGTTTTATATTTTACTTAAGTTACAATAAAAATAAAAATATTTTTATTATTTGAAGATGATAAGACCTTATTTAATACTTGGATAAGTTAGGTGTGTGCACTGTTTTTTATTTTCCTATCTCATTATTTTGTGCTCGTTTCTAAACGCGTCACTTCCGTCCCTACACTGATTTACAAAATATGTGTCTTTTAGTAATCTGTACCACCCATGATGAATCACCCTCTATATAGTGAGTGTGTAATCTCCCGGAAGTTGCTGCAAAATGTAGTCGAAAACAAAGTAGATTTGGTAGAATAATAAAAAAAATCGATATTTACAGAATGGAGAGAGTTGGAGGATCTGATGGGCGAGTGGCTAGCGCTCTGGCACTCGGTCCCACAGGTTTCGGGTTCGAGTCCCGGTGGTGCTATGGATGTTTGTAGTGGTTCAGAATCCTCTTTAAATCATAGGTCCCGTTCTAATATGACTGCAGACCGTTGGACGTAGGGTTGATAGCCTTACTTAGTAAAAGGAAAACATCTCCTATCTCGAAGTCTGTCGGTAGGCAGACGGTGCTCCCCCCCATCGGGCTGTTGCGCCAATGCAGAAGAATAAGAGAGTTATAACCCATCTTCGGATGGCGACGAGAAAGAGAAAAGCTTCACATCAACGAGTTGCGAAAGTTGTATAGCGCCTGTAGTCAGATCCAATAAAATCATAAATAGATCATTAAAAGTGTTCTAGTTAACTTATTGCAAAATGTGGGGAATGAAGAAACGGAGAAATATTAAGGTAGTGATCATTTATAGAGAGGCAAAAAAAGATTTTATGAGTAAATGTGGCAATTTAAGGTTGTTAGGGGTTAGAGCAATAACTAAATCTCTTATTTGTAGGGCGGAAATTCATTAAAATTCATTTAATAACTACAATTTTGAAGGCGTACTATCCATAAAACATCAGGGGGTTTCCTGACACGGGAACTTTCGGTTCGGCATCAATTGTGGGGATTTCGAACTCAACTACAAAACCCAATGCAATAGTCACTAAACTTCTTTACGATTCTTGAAATAAGTATTTACCAAAATTTATTTCGCATTATTAAAGAGTGATTGAATATGAAATGAAAAAAAAAAAAAAAACAACTTTCATTCTGTAATTGATTTGTTAGACCGCACAATAAAAACTATTAACGCTCACTATTATAATGAAAACTTATTCTACGAAGTAATTCAGTTAATTGGTTTATTTATTGTTTCGCGGAATCATATTTCAATCTTCTGCGGCTTTACAAGAAATCCTTTCACGAATTGCGAAATTTTGCGCCTTAAATGAAATTTAATTACACAACACTAAGTAGTTCGTCTCAATAAGTTTGAAGTATCCGGTTTTGTTGGAAATATTTCACCTCACTGGTTTGATGTGCTAATTTCATTATAATTATTTAAATGCGAATTCTAAGAAAACGCTTTCTTCGAGTTATGCCTTCAACAATGGGAAAGTTGGGTGATAAAATTCGAAATTGTTTTTATTTAAGGTAGTGTTAGGCTAATTGGATGTGATATAAAAGCGGGGAATGAATGAAGTTAGAAATAATAAGAGATGTTTTAGTAAAAGCATTTTAATCAACGAAAATATTTTAAAAAATAAATAAAAAAAATAATGATTTCTATAGACAGATTATTTTAAAAGACAAACATAAAGAAAATCAAATAGGGTGATTACATTTTATCACAAAACACAATTAACTTTCTTTTTCTTTCTGTATTAAAGAATTAATTGTAATAAATCGCTTCTTATTTCAATTGAGCCAGAAAAGTATTATTTAACTCGTCCGAAAATTTGATTTAAACTCTTTTGTCATTGCAAAAACTGATGCATACCAAATTCAGCCTCATTTAGGTATACCTATTATGTTGCACTCACGTTGTCCTACCCCCAATTTGAATAAAAAAGCCGAAGAATGGCATCCAGAACCCCCATAAACTTAACAGAAGAACTTTTCAGATCACAGATTTAATGTGCTCAGACACGAGATCTTTCTTTTTAGCTTCAATCTCCGGGTCTCGAATCATTCTACTTCCTTACAGAAAGCTGACGCAATATCCACTAAGAAACTTGAATTTGTAATAAGATTTTAAAAGCGTTATTTTGTGACTCACGATTCAGTGGTAAGTTGAGCAGCAAGGCCTGTAGAAGGACACTGGTTCAAATCCACTGGTATCATCAGCTGCAGTCACTTACATAAACGAGGAGAAACGATGGCAATTCTGACCATGTGTGTTAATGCAAGACGCCTTATATTATTTAATTCTATTATTAACATGATTCCTTATTTCTGTGAGCAGAGAATGCAATGAATATACGGAATTTAATTGACTCTTAAAAAGTTGCTTCACTGAAATTTTAGGGCGAAAAATGTTGTTATTGTTATGACTATTCCTCAGTGTCTAACAGCGTGACACGGACATCCCATGAGTAGTTTACTCGTGGAAGAAAGGGAGGGGAGTCTCTGTTGTGATGGAACACCCGTAGGTAGAAAAATGACTTGGCTCCGTGACGCTGAAGAAGTAGGGCAGTGCCTTCTTTGAGGAATGTTAGGGGAAATACTCCCGCATTTGCGTATCGTATGGGAGAAAACCCGGAAAACTACCATCAGGCAGTTTGGCAAATAAGACAAGATTCTAAACATCCCAAACTTCATCGATTCTCCTCGTCTTTGAAACAGTATCTACAACAATGCCGCTAGCGGATTGGACCTCCTTCCTAACGCTCATCAGCAGCGCACGTTACCACTGAGCCGCGAGTCAGGTCGAAAACTGTTGTAGTTAACTAAGTTAATAATCAACTATAGTTAATTAAAACTGTTTGAATTTAATTTGCTGAAATTAAAGTGACATCTTTTTTATTTTGATATGAAATTTTGCAATTCTGAGCTGATAACATTTCTTTTACTTTAACTGATGTGACGACATTTTGAGAATTTATTGTTAAAAATGAAATCAAAATCAAAATGTTTATGTTTTTAATGCATTTACCAAATAAGAAATTTTAACTAACTAATGTCATTCTCAGAAATGGATTCCAAAACAGTATTATCAGCATAATTGTTGAATGCTAAGTACATTAACAGATGATAAACTAAAAAATAAATTGCCATCTTGTTATTTAATGATTTTTTTTTTACTTTTAATACCATTTAACGCGTATGTTTTTTTAAAAGTTCTCTAATAATTAGATTGGTGACACGTATTTTCCATTTATAAGCGGGGAATTAATAAAACAGAATTGTATCCATTTAAGTAGTCAACATTAGGGCATTAACAAAACAACATTTAAGGTAAAATGTCGTTAAATAAGCACGGATTTAATTATTTAAGTTATTTAGCAAAACATGGCAAGGTATTCTTTAATTTATTTACAAAATAAATAAATAAAAGTGTACATTGCAGGATCTTCAAATGTAACTTGTAGTCTTTCTATTTTTCCCCCTAGAATTTATTTCCTTTTATTTAAACTGGAACTTAATAACAAAAAGGTAAAAGCAAATGCCATACAAAAGTGAGCAACAGCAAAAAAAAAAAAAAAAGGTCCACTTAATAAAAGTTACAAAGTTCCCCTAAATGACCTTTCAGACACTTAAAAAAAAAAAAAAAGAAAGAAAAGTGTAAACATTTGTTTGAACTTTAAACGCTTTTAGAGAAGAAGCGTAATTAAAGTAGACAATTGTGATGGGGCTAGGCACAAAAAAATTATCGAAGATGCTTTCTAAACGTTCTAAAAGAACACAAAAGAGATATTTATTTTTACTCGGAGTTCGATCATATTATCACCTCTCGAGTTTATTTATTTCTCTTACTATTAACGCTTTTAATTGAAATAAATGAAGCGATCACAGCTAAAAAAAAAAATCAACAAGCAAATTCAACACCTGGTTGTATTAACGAAGAAATTCACGCCGTTGTTTTTAATCCTAACGATCTTTTTAGTTTTTGTTTTGTCAATATATCGTGTACAGAAATAAGCACTAGAAAAGAAAGCAATTAAAAAGACGACTACTATTATTAAACTATTATAGACTATTATTAAAAGCAACAACACTGTAATTTAAATATCCATATTAAGGTAACAGAATCGCAAGCCTTTTAATTAAAGGATTGCCCTCAGTTAAAGGTTTTATTTTTACTTATCTTAGATTAAAAATAAAAATAATTTTATAATTTGAAGATGATAAAATCTTATTTAATTCTTGATTAAGTTAAGTGCGTTAAGTTTAAATACGAAGTTAATTGCAAATATGTAATCGACGGCATTATATAATTGTGGGAAAGATGAAATATATCCTAGATATAACAGCTTAATTTTATTCTATAATTCTTACATAAAATAAAAAAATTGCGACCTTAATGTTGAATTGATGTCCTCAAAGACGCAGCAGATTTTTTGTGGGCTTTCTTTTTGGTGTTTTACACTTATGTATACCAACCACTGATGAGAAGCAGGACATTGCATTCATGGGGACTTTTAAGGATAACTGTCCCACATTTTCTTATCATATGAAAAAAAAAAAAAAAAAAATACCCACGGAAAATTCCCACAAGACAACCTGAGTGTCGTTGTGAGCCGCTCATCTTTGCTGTCTCCCGTTTCTGGCTAATCATGGAGCATAAAATGGAACCAATTTTTAAACAAATGAACTGATTCATAAAAAAGATAAATTCATATCAAACATATCCACTCATCTAGCATAAAAGATATTTACCAAGACATCAACATATTCGTTTTAAAGAAATTATAATGAAACGATATAGAGTTAATAATTAAGTTAGCTAATTCAGTTCATAAATAACCATTTCACTACTGTGGATATTGAATAGGACCTCCAACAGTTAAATACATGTTTGTATTTATAAAATAAACCTACCTATAAATAAATAAAACATCGAGGTTACTTAAAAGATCTCAACGTATTCATTTTTAAGAAATTAGAACAATGAATGAAGCTAATAATTAATTTAGCAAATTCTATTCATAAATAGCCATTTCACTACATTGGGTATTGAACAGATCTGCTAATTTTAAATAAATATTTAAAAATGCAGCTCTTATTTTTTAAACATATTTATCTAGCATTGAAAGTAGTTATAAAGATCTCATTGTATTCAAGAAATTAGTACATGTAAAATAAAATAATGAAAATAATTGTCTAGTGAGACAAATTAATAAATATTCAATTTAATACTGTAGAGGCAGAAAATAAAACCAAATATTAAATAAAATCACTCATCAATCATTAAAACTACTCATAAAAGATCTTTTGGGATCCATTTTCAAGAAATCAAAACGCATCAGTTAATGAATAATAATATCGGTTTAGTGAAACAGTGAAGACAATAAATCATTTTAAAAATTCATCATTCAAAAATAATTAATTACATAAGCAAAAAGCTTCCTTCATTTGGTTCATTCTATAAAGTGGAAAAGGGAATTTTTTTCTTTTGGGGGAAAAATGAAATTGGATAGAAACCTTTATTGAACTAATATCATTAGCTACCCTTAAGAGAAGCATGCACAAATAATTTTATTATTTAATGTGGTAATCATAAAGATATCATTTGGAAAACGTAATGAATTAAAGAAATTAATTCCTAGATGACTTCATTAAGCGAAAGGAGGGGAAATACAAACAAGATTATCATTATTGTAACAACAAAATCCACTTTCTTAAATGTTTGCATCTAAATTAAAACTGACCATCCAATTCTTCTAAGTAAACAAATTACATTTTATTATGCTTTGTTTTTCAAAAAATGTAATTATAAAGAGACTCTCTCTCTCTTTTCTCTCTAACAAACTGTTTTTCTTACTATAACTATTATTTTTTTAAATCACTAGATACTAAGAATTTTATCTAATTAGAATGGATTGTTATTGATTAAAAAGGTACAGGATCTCTCAAGTCATTCATTTTTAGTTTAAAAATGCACTAAAGTTAAGTGCACAATTCCATTAAGTTTTTTTTTTTAAATTTTCCAAGAGGAGTTCTGGAAATAATGCTTAAAAGATTTCATTTACTGTTTGTTCCCTATGAATAGATAAATATGTAAATCCTTAATGGTTGTGATAGTTTCAAGTCGTTTATGTTTTTTTATCTTTGTGAAACTACATTGAACTCAAATATGGATTCAAAGTATTAAGGAAAGTGTTTCAAAAAATGGTTAAATATTATATCAAGTCAGTGCACATTTTAAAC
>BPLR01007205.1:0-110870 GCA_021605095.1 Caerostris extrusa
TTAATCTTATATTAAGAATAATAAATACAGATTTAGAATAATATTATGATTTTGAACATTGCTTTATCATCTTTCACAAGCAAAATATCATCACCAAAAACGTAGTGCAAAGCAAGACTGCGTTATTTACTGTTGTTAGTATTTAGAGTGCTGGACTCATTTTGCTCATGTATATTGAAGCCAGCCTACTTAAAAATTGCCCCGTAATAAGATAACGCATAATTTAATATTTCTATAAAACCCTCATAAAATTTGATGAGTAAACAATGTCAAAATGCCTAATTGTAATCAAAATTGCAATTTATGAAAAACTAAATAGCATGCCTCAATACTACAAGTCTTTAAAAGAGAGAAGTAGTTTTTACAATTTAAAAAGTGTTCTTCAAATGTAAAATAACAAAATAGATTTCACTAACTAAATAACTTGATGGAGGATGAAATTTCCTTGCACAGCAAGATTTGAAAATATTTCCTTGCCCTTTTAACTTTTAACGGGTACATTAAAATTGTAACCACCTACTTACCCCAAACTTGAAATGTCTTTTAGTTTACAAGCAACAAATACTTCATTCATTGCCAATAATAAGAAATTTGGGAAAGGGCAGACATAGTAAATAGTGCAGCGTAGTAATTAGCGTGAACGCTTTACCTCATATAAAGATTATACAAATTTCTTAAATCCTGTAAGTTATCTTATGAAATTGTATCCAAACATGCATTTTTCTTGGACTTTATCCAATTGTTATATATTATAATTAAGGGAGACATTATATTTCTAGAATGTCATACATGAAACTTCGTCATACATGTGAGCATCATACAAAAATCACTTAATTTTGAGATATTGTATATGTGTCCATATTAACCCCTGCATGCAGTACTATTGGGAAAATCCATTAGGATAAACATCTTAAAGATAGACATAGTATTTACACTGATTTCTTAAATACTCCGAAAATTGGCTGAAAGGTGGCCCGCATTTAAAATTACACATACTGATATTATCACCCGTCACGAGAAAATTTCTTGTCGAAATTTTAACAAAGCTTTCGGTTGCATAAGAAGTAGACGAAAAAAATTTACATTACTTTTAGTAACAATGTATTGCATTACTGCGTGATTGTATCATTATTCATGCAATTAAGTATGAATTTTATCAATAATTGAGCCAAACAACAGAGTAATTCGACAAAAGGAAATAAAATAAAAAATGATAAAAGAAAGTATATCAAAAAAAAAAAAAATAGCAATTATAGAAGCATTGTTCTCCGTTCTTTTAATTGTATATGGGGTTTTTTTTCTTATATAACAGCCAATCTGCAAATTGTTTTACATAAAAATATACATAAGATTTTTTTTTTGAAACTACGTTCAAAATATTTGTTTTCCATAGTTAGGGTACAGATTAATGTCTCGAATGACAGCATAAAAGCTTTCCAATATTTTTTATAATTTCACATAACACTATCCATTTTCTTGAATTTTAATATTGCAACATGTTGCCTAGAAATCGCTGCCTGTGTGACCATCGTTGTCATCGCCATGCTGGCCAAACTGTCTTGGTGGAGACAGCGGCAGCAGTCTCATCCCCACCAAAAACTCAGCTTCTTCAACCCTCTGGGACAGAGTTTTGGATTACGACGCTTTCGAATTTTCTGGAAAGAAACAAGCGGTGCATCTCGGTATGTGCTGAAATTTTTTCATTATTAACACGTAATATAAAAAAAAATTTTTTAAAGACAATTCCTACTTTTTTTTTCTCTGTATTGCAGAAAGTCCCTTATAAATAATTTTCATTCATTTTTTAAGTTTATCTGGCACCATCTATTGGTAGATATATGCAACTTAAATCTAAATAAACCAAAATTAATTAATTAAATTTAATTACTGAATTAATATTTGAAAAAACTGTATTAACATCTAGTGTCATCCACTACAAGTTAAAAATGTATTTGAACTTGAGTGGATGAATAAAAAGTAGTTTATTAACATTTGAAAATTTGAACTAGATATATATAGGGAGAGTGTGAGCTAATAGAAGGAATCGAAAAAGCAAATAGGTATTTTAATGAAACTTGCAGTTTGTTACAACATTTGCACAATTATACGGCACTATGTATCCCTTTTTTGCAATTTATTATATCAGTTGTAATTTTTATATAGCACTATGTATATATTTATCACTTATTATTTTTATATAGCACTATGTACTAATTTATTGTATATATATATAATTGATTTATGAGATTAGCACACAGTTTCACATTATTTTAAATATTTAATTCCATTTATCCTGGATATATTATTAATCATTATGTGGATTTTAAGTGTTACCAACAAAATTTGTTATTATAAAAAAAGTAAATGGACACTGTCCATGGCTCAATATTTTTAGAAATTTTTTTTTTTTTTTTTAATTTATATACTATAAAACTAATGTTGTGACAAATACTGTCTTAGTTACGATACTGCATATGAGGGAAATATATTTGAAGGACATATATGAAATTCATTGGTCAATGATTTATGTATTATTAAAAATTAAATATAAATTTGATTAAAAATTTAAAGTTTATGAATGTTTAGCTTTGTTTTAATTTTTTTTTTTTTGTTTCAACAAATAATATTATTTCAAATAAAACATATCTTACCAATGTCACTGTGCGTAAATATTAAAAACTATAAATTAAAAAAAATTTGTTAGTGTCATACATATCTTTCTGATAGTTCTTTTCACATTATTTGCATTCATATACATTGATTTTATCAATGAAATCTTACAAGTATTTCACGGCAAAATATTATATTTATTATATGTTAAATGAAGTAAAAAAAATGTTTATATTTGTTTATTTTTGTAACTTAACTAAATCACTTTTATGCCAGGTTTTATTTTTTAAACTTGTAGATCATTTTTTTTTCTTGTTCAGGTATAATGAAGGCTTTTGCAAAATGGTCAAATAAATTCAAGAAATACCCACTATGCTGTACCTGGATAGCGTACACCCCTTTTGTTCTTATTCACAAGGCGGAAGCAGTCAGGGTATGTTCATCCATTTTTACTTTTCATAAAAACATTTTGTCTCTGCAGTTTTTAAAATAACTGGAATTAAACGACTGTATGATAGAAGAATCTCAAATAGTTTTCTAGGATTAAAAACCATTAATTATATAAAGAAAATAATATTTTTATTCTTTAAAAAGTTTATTAAAAAAATCTTACAAAGTCAAGCAATGGTTTTAAAAATGAGATAATTATTTTATCTGGGTTGTTTTCTTTTGTAAATTTTTTGTAAAAAAATGATTTAAAAATAGTTAAATAGTTCCGCAGTTAAAGCAAATGAAATTAGAAACAAATCTTTAAAAATTTTCTGGTTAGTTTATTACGGAGAGTGAAAACGAAGAAATGGAGAAAGTTCTTACACAGAAATGTTAAAGCAGCGATAAATTATAGGAAAGTTGGGAATATCTGATGATAGAAAAGCAAAAGCAAAAGGTTAAGAAAGGAATAATGCAATAAAGGAATCTGTTAAATGTAGGATGTAATCGTTAAATCTTTCGCATTATCTTCTACAATATTGGAGCTTCTACAAGCTTTCAAAAACCCCCTCCCAACCACTCTTGGCATTTTGCTAGGAAACCGGGAGGATCTTTCCAACTTAGACCAAGATTCCATCAGACTGCTTTTTCTCGCTTCTTGAGTGGCCACACAAGTGCCCTCACTTTTAGGCACGGTCAAAAATATTCTCCTCAGTGCCATTGGCGCTCTTTTGACATGGCTTCCCCCAGCACATATTTTGACTTGTTTGGGATTTGACAAAGACGAGGTCCTCCGTGACCCTCAACTGTTCTTAGACTTTTTAGACATTTTAGATTCATGAGGAATTCCGAGATTAGTAACAACATCGCTAGATGAAAATAATAATAATAGCCAATAAACAATAATCTCTAATCGAAACGAAAAGCATTGATAGAGTGTCGGCATCATCATCATTGAAAACAACTTAATCAATAAAGTGGTTTTTTATTTGGTATCACTGGCCATTTAATTCCACCGTCATTTATAACGATTTCCGCAAACTTGCATCCCAATCTGCATTACATGTTCTGTTACAACACCAAATATACCCCAAAAACAAGTGATATAAATACGAAAACTTAATTTAATACAAAAACTTTAGAAGTAAAATTAATGGAAAACGTTTAATTCACACAAAATTGTTAAAAATTATTAATTATCATAAAGATACACATTCATAAGAATGTGAAAAAAAAAAAAAAACGGCTTGCGACACAACACAAAAATGGCTACTATCAACTCATCAATGTGATTGAAAATAAAATAGTATTCTTTGGAGACGCTAACATGTAAGTTTAAGAGGGTGAAAAATTATTTCAACAGAAAAATGGTCGAACAAAAAGTAATGTGATTTAAAAAAAAATTGACTGTACTGGGAAACATATTATTTTAAATAAATTTCAAAAATTTAGAAAGGCATTCATTTAAATGCTGGTCAATTTTTTTTGGCTTCGACATAGTCATAATTAGTTAATTCAAAATTCAAAATGAGGATTTACTTTTACAAACTTCGTATTTATAGATTTTATTATCTTGTACTTTCAGGATCTCTTACTAGTGAAAAGAAATGTCGAAAAGAGTTGGATTTATTACTTCTTTGGACAAATTTGTGGAAAAAAGTCTTTTACTTGGTAAGTTGCCGTCATCAATTCGAGGTGAAAAGAAAAACTGTCCATTCAACAATACATGGTCAAACTAGATGTAATATCACACTCAGGAATGATTAATAATAATTTATTTTCTAAACAATTGACATTCTCTTTAATTATTTTTAACGAAAAGCCTTTTCCACAGAAGGTTTCAATTTACAAATCATGCTACTTTTCAACTTTTTAAAGAAAGTCTTTAAAATTCTGCACTCATTCCAAGTTATTGGAATGTCTTGGCCTCCCAGGGTCTTACACTTTTATCCTGTAGTTCTGCACAATGTAGCAAAGGGTTCACACGTGATACAGTGCTGAGGGAAGTAAGACAGCGATGAATCAGCACATGAAAAAAAATTAATGCGTGAAATATTTTTAGAAATATGACACAGCAGCAAAACGAAAGTAACAAAAAATATTAAAAGAATGTACCAGGGATGGGAAGAGTAACCCTGTTAGAAAAGATAAGCAAAAAGGCAAGTTCAGTACTTGTACCCAAAACCTGACTGCACAGTCACAGTTTCCGGGCTCTCACCATTGGACTAGTTCGTTGAGTAGGATTGCAAATTATGCAAACCCACCCTTGGGCGTTTAGTGTTGAGAGAAAGAGAAATAATTTATAAAAATTCTTTTATCTTCTCACTATTACTTAAATTATTTGGCATAAATAGTATAAGAGCTGATTGGCCAGTTCGGAAACCGAATTTGTTCAACCACAATTTGTTTTGACAGTATGTAGAAGCACTTGTATTTTAAATACTCTTTTGTTAAAGAATGTGACTGTACTTGATATTTTGAAAATATACGTGAAACTTTGGTTTGCAGGGTAAATGGTGTCCACTCTCGTAATTTACGGGCAGTTGCTAGCAAAAATAATGCAAAAATACCTATTTCAAAATTAAAAATTTGATGATTTATTATTTTAAAAATTTGATTTTGATTTTTTTTTTTTCTAATTGTTTTTAAACGTTTAACCATATACTGAAGTTGTAAAAGAGTTGTTTTATCACGTCTTTGTAATTTTGCCATTTTTATTTTGAATCAATCTGATTTTATTAAAAATCTCTGCTTCAGACTTTCTTTTCTTAATTATAAACAATATAATTGCAAAAAATATAACAAACAATATAATTAAAGATTTCCGAATAAGTTAATGTGGTAAAAGTGAGCTTCCACAAAAAAGGTGCATAGCCTAATGG
Organism: Caerostris extrusa; assembly: GCA_021605095.1. Classification (NCBI taxonomy): domain Eukaryota; kingdom Metazoa; phylum Arthropoda; class Arachnida; order Araneae; family Araneidae; genus Caerostris; species Caerostris extrusa. Next base: position 5,922 of record BPLR01007205.1, read on the forward strand.
CATCAGCTTAATCAAAAAAAAAAAAATTATTTCGCAGAAAACATTACACATATTTCATTCCTCTACTTACTGTTTCTTGCCATTTTTGCATAAAGATTTAAAATCGCATGCGATTATTCTATGGCTCTTTGAATTATTCTGTTGATTCAAAAAATGATTCCATAGTAAATTAAAAACCGTTTTACTGATTAAATTCCTTAAAATAAATACAATTCGTATTACAGAATTTAGTTTTTGAATTATGTTACTGGAACTAAATACGTTTTTATAAAAAATGTTAACTTTGCTAACGTCGAAATACTTTCAGGCAAGGACTTCAGTTTTGTTAACCAATGTATCAAAAGACCAGGTATTAGGGAATATATATATGTATGTATGTATATGTGTGTGTATGCGTGCGCATGTATTTATAAGTATACTGATAGTATCGTTATTGTCAGGAACATATGCTTCCTACCTTAAGTGAGCAAGTGAATTTGTATTATATAACAAGCCCTTTTTACTATTATTTTTTTCTATGACTTTAAGCACCAGCAGGCATAAAAAGGGTTTTTATTGTTTTAAAATAAGTGAAAATTGCCAGACCACGAGCGCTACAATTGAAGCAGAGAATACGCCAGTGTAACCCCTTAACGAAAGGAATTTATATATCCTTGTATTTATGGTCTTGTCCATTTATTTTTTGATGTAATTATTATATTTGGTGCACAAAGTGTTGGTATTGTCTTGTATGGGAGAATTTCATAAATTAAGGATAAAATATTTATTATATCATAAATGCTTATATGCTCCTGAATCTGATTTACTTTTATCAAGCATTAGTGTTACTTACATTGGATTTGTTTACATATATTTGTCAACAATGCTTCGAATTTCAAGGACTACCGTCAAAGCAGGTTGAGACTACTCATCTATAGTTTTAATTACTGATTGCATAAGACTATTTTGTGTTATGAATAGATCGTCTTTAGACATATTCATCTGTTACTGCTCAAGTAAATTTTCAAAAATAAAATATAAGTAAAAAAATTGACCCTAAGAAATGGTAATCCGAATGGGAAGAAAATCGTCATCATATGTGTTACACATATGCAAAGAAAAAGACGTGATTAATACTTCAGTCGAATTTACATATCGAGAATAAAACAATATGAATAAGTATCTCTGGTACTCGTTTCTTTGTTAATAATAAATAATCAGGTGATCTGATAATAATTCAGTCCTCGTATTCTGTTGTCTCTTCTGGTAAAAGCGTTGCCTCTTGGAAGCTGTTTTCTGCCACGGTACTAGCTGTTCTGTTGACAATGTCGAAAAGCGGTTGACATAAAAGCCAAGAGGTCTTTCGTTTTGACCATCCTGTTTCCTTTATCTAAATACAGACTTCTCAATTGATGATTTTTGTTCATACCTTTGTGAAGAATGTCGCTGGTATCAAATTGACTAGATGCAAGTAATGCTTGAGAAATGAAGTTTTCATTCCCCTAAAAACTCAGATACAAGACCATCGAGTGTCAGGTTGCAATGTATTTATTGAATACAAAAACTTAATCATTGCTCGCTAAAATGTAATCATTGGATAGTTGGATTCCAAAGCATTTGCTCAAAACCTTTAGTTATCACTATAAAAGTTATGCTGCTAAGCCTAAGTATATACTTTTTTCTTCCTTCCAATTATCACCATGAATTTTTATTATTGATTTTTTTTTAAAGTTCGTCTATTACATTATAATAAAAATGAATTATTACTTATAATATTTGAATTCGGAATTTTTAACATATTCTGTATTTCAGTGATAGTGTCCAGTGGAAAGACCGAAGGAAGCTGTTCGCCCCTTGCTTCCAGAGCAACATGCTCAAAGGCTACCTCACCGTCTTCAACGAGCACTCGCACAAGTTCTCCAAATACCTGATGAAAGAGACGGAGAACGATTTCACTAGTGTTGACGAACCGATATCTCTGTCCGCTCTGGATATTGTCTGCGGTAATTTACTATCCTTGACCATTACGAATCATTAATTTTTTTCACATACAAGAAGATTTAGAGAAACCTGCAGATCAGAAAAAAGCACTTATGTTGTTGCTTATCCCTTGATTTAGAATCCTAAACCAAGTCCAGTAGATCATGCTGCATCAATAGATCTTAAAAAATGTATTTGAACTTGAGTGGATGAAAAAAAGTATATTATTGACGATTGAAAATTTGAACAAGATATATATAGGAGAGTGTGAGCTAATAGAAGGAATTGAAAAAAAAAGGAATTAAAATTAAACTCACTGAATTTGAGCACATAATTTTTAAAAATTTTCAATTAATAATAATAATTTTAATATCTGCTAGAAATAAGGCAGGGTCATCGCATCCAGTACACTCCGAATAAAGAAGCGAAATTGTAAAACAAGTTTCAATTGCTAAAATTGCATTCCAATTTTTGTTGCTGGCGTGAAAGCCTTGTTTGTGCACTCATATAAAAATACAGTACTTTCTAGCTCTTATTGTGATAATATCTCGATCTATCAAGACTGTGATCTGGACAGAGATGGGAGGATCATCCTAAACACCACACAAATCAGATTCTTTTCAAATCACATTTCATGGAGCTGGTAGGAACAAAATAAAAGCGTTAAATGTTAAAATTAGCAATTTTATGAATTAAATTTGTTCGTTTCTTTTGAGATTCAAATCAGGTATTTTAATAAATAAAATGTAAAATTGTTTATTCCTTTTTCTCTCTTATTACTGAAGAAATATTTTCATAAATGGAATGTAAAGATGATTCTTTTCATTTTATTTTTAGAATGCATTATGGGAGTGAATATAGGAGCGTTTGAGAACAAAAGCAAGCAATTCGTTGAATCTCTTCACAGGTATGTCAAAGGAAATTAAGTGTTATTTGAAACGAAGCCTGACGTATTTTACAATACATCTGAAACTATTCTAAACATACTTGAAAATTTGCAATTACTTTGAATCGTGGTAAATATTTTTGCATTTCAGTAAACATGGTGTTGAATTTTTTTATTATTTGTTCACTATCTTTTACGTAGCACATCTTAAAATGATTTTATAAATTTATTCTTGTTCAAATTTTTTATTATTGAATTTTAATTATTCACATATGTTAGTCTGAATCCTGACTATTGTTTTTTAATAAGATAGTGTCTCGTCATTAAAAATAGTTGTTAATTTAAATCCCATGAACAATTCCTTTACATTCCCTGCGTTCTATACAATAACACATCTTTATCAAAATGTAATCTTTCAATCATTTGCGGATACATTTGATGCTCCTAAAAATATAGCATATGAATAACGACAAGTTTGTGACAAAATACAGATTGAAATTTTTTATAACATGTTTGGCTTGTTTGTTCATTTAAAGTCACCAAACAAGCCATCCCTTGTCAATACTAAAAATTCGAAAAGATTCTGTCACCAGAATGTGTTGGTAATAGGGAAGCATTGTGAAATATAACCTGTTGACATTTTCCCAACTGATGAAATTTTCGAGATTTTAATTAAAGTACATTTAAAAAATTGTTAGTTGTAAATATAATTTTGATTTTTCCAGATAAATATATCAAGATATTCATCCCTTTTCATAGAAAAGACATGGATATCATGACATACTTATATGGAGAAATCTAAATTATGGATTCATATATTTTGTTCATCGTTAGTGAACAAAATATAAACTAACTTTTTATAAATATTTTAAATCCATGGACACGATAACAAGAACAACTTGTTTGTTTATTTAAATTCATCACACAAATTTTCCCTTTTCAATACTAAAAACTAGAAATCATTCCGTCAGCCCGTACCTGTTCCGACACCAGGACAAGTTGACAATCGGGTAGACCATCTGAGGGAGAGTAATAACCTGTTGACACTTTCCCAACTGGTGAAATTTTCGAGATTTTAATTAAAGTACATTTAAAAAAAAATCGTTAGTTGTAAATATAATTTTGATTTCTCCAGACAAGTATGTCCAAGTTTTCCATCTCTTTTTTCATTGGCGTACGATATTGTTTAAAAATTGTATTAACTGGAATATTTACCGATTGTTTATTTATTTTACCATTTAAAATTATGAAGATGCATGTGTTTTTAAACTATTTATTTATCAAGTAATCATCGAAAAATTCATTTCTCTAAACTGAGTGATTTTCTCATGTAGGATCAATTTTCGGTCATTGAAAGGCAACACCAGCGAAACATAAGTAGAGATCTTATGAACGTTATACCATCTAAAATATCTTATTCAGTCGATAGTTTTTATTTTTTTATTTTAAGGAATTTTTTAAAAAAGTTATTATTAATTTGAAAGATACAAAACGTCACAGTTTTTAATATATTATTCCTTTTAATTTCAAAAGCTATATCAATAAATTCTTAAATTTATGTTTATTTTTTATTCATTGCAACATGTGATATCTAATTTGTATTTATTTCTTCGAAGGACCTTGGACCTAGTAATGGCTAGAGTTCTCAAGTTTTGGCAGTGGCCCGACATCCTTTACTGGAATTCGAAAACTGGAAAAGAAGCAGCCTATCACAGACAAGTAATTCATGATTTCTCTAAAACCGTAAGTAAATTTATTAATTGTGTTTTTAAACAAAATAATATTATTTTAACAAAATAATAATAATATTATTTTATCAATTTTGTAAAAATTAGAAGAATTTTGTAAAAATTAATTTGAAGTGTTTTAGAAGTTCAATTGTTTGCAAAAAACCTAATTTTGATTAATCAAATACTGATTGGAACTATATTTATCCATGAGGGGTGTTAACGCTTGTAATAGATAACAAATTTTCATTTATTATATTGAAGTATTTATTTTTAAATGTTATTATACATTTTGATGTTTTCCCAAAAAAAGAAGAAAAAAAAAAATGTTTTCATTTAAAGAAGATACAGTTAACACCAAAAAGAATTGAATTCAAAAATATTGTCAAAAATGGTTCCAATTTATTGTTTAAATAATCCAATTTTTAAAATATTCTTTCAAAAAAAAAAAAAAAAAAATAATTTCAAATGATCTACAAATTTATTTCGTAATCTTAAAATTTGCACGACTTAGAAAATTTTCCAGATTTCCCAATTCTTCTAATATAAAAGATACGACATTTAGGTAATTAATTATACATCGAGTTTAATGTTTATTACGAAACAAATGCAGTAGAACTTCTGCCATGAGATTGAAAAGTATAAATACCCTTACGATAAATATTTTGACAGATGAATATAAATGGTTAGATTTTATGTATTTGTTTAATTTTTAGTCTTCAAAAAATATACATTTTCAGTGTGCATGTATGCTTATTCCAATCGTGTACAGATTTATAAAATCTTATTTTGTGTATATGAAAACTAAAATTGTTCAAGTTTCCGAAAAGAAGAAAATAATTGTGAACTCAAATTAAGAAATATAATTAAAATGGTTAAAACGTCTTATCCGATCTAAACAGTTACAGTGTGCATTTGGTGCAAAATGAAATTGAAAGAGACATTCTCTGTTCAAAGCAGGTAGAGTTTCACGTGCTTATTCTGAAAGCTTTAATTATGAAGAGTACGAAGTTTTCACTGTTTTAAATAAAAAGAAATAATGTGGTTTCTATGTCTTTTAAAGAACACAATCTTGTATTATTCGTCTAACAGCTCATTGAAATTTCTAGATAATCGAGGACAGGAAACGGAGGTACTTGAACGGTGAGAAGGCGGACGACAGCAGCAAGTACAAATCGTTGTTGGAGGTCCTCTTGAAATTGCACATTGAAGACAAAGCACTCGATGAGGAAGGCGTGAGGCGAGAAGTTGACACTTTCATCGTGGCGGTAGGTTCTAGCTGACTTTTACTTTCCAGTAGTATATTTTACATGATATGAGGAGATTATAATTTAGCCCAATCTGAAGTTGGTTGAATTCAGAATGTACAAAAAAAATTGTTTTTCCGTGGAACGTGTGTGGATTCGACTCCATAGTAGTAATAAAATGTCTTATATTTATAGACGGATGTATATTTTGTACAACATATCATCTGGTAGAATCTATTTCAAAATGTTTTCACCAATGCAAGACAATTATTTTTAGAGAAAGCTAATATATGAGGCCAAAATATATTAGTTTTCTCTATACTAGAAAAAATTATCTATATAAAACTATAGTTATCTCTTGATTTCTCTGTATTAGTATGTTTATTCTTGAATATGTAGTGCAACATATCTTGCCAATATGTACTTCTGAATCTGTATCATGTCTGTATTTCAGAATAGCGCGCTTCTTCTATGTAGTGAAAAAGTAACAATGGAGAGACAAATTATTGTGAATTTAATAAATAATTTTACTAAATTAACAGGGTCATGACACAGTTGCGACTACTATCAAGTGGGCCCTGTACCTGATAGGTCATCACCCTGAGGTGCAAGAGAAAGATCCACCAAGAAATAGACAGCGTCTTCGAAGGAGACGCAGACAGACCGCTTTCAGTGGACGATCTCAGCGATCTCAAGTATCTGGAGTGCGTGTTAAAGGTAAGATACGTCACAATATAAGGAATATGGTCAATTCCAATTGAAATGGATTTTTTTTTTTTTTGAAAATTTACCACACTTTTTTATTATTTATCCTTTGTTTATTTTAAAACATTTATTTACTTGCAAGAGCATTTTCAGTTAAAGGCATTTCTAAGACATCTTTTGTATTGTAAGTTATCCGATTAAGGTAATAGATATAGTTGAAAACCTTTTTAATTCATGAATGAAAATAATAAAAATTGTTATTTTTAAAATTATCATTATTAAAAATATTTTATTTAGGTAGTCGTGTAATGTCAACTAATTTTAAAAGAATGCATGTGAGAGCTACATTGTTGAATTAAAATTATAAGTAAATAAAGTTTAGAATAAAAGAAGAAAAGAGCCATTCAGGTTAAAAAGACTATATGCAAGCGCTTATCAAATTAATTTTCATAACTTCAAATACAATGTTCATTTTTATGTTTTTATTTATGTACACTACTATGCAGGAACTATAACTGATTTCTAAAATTATCTAAACATCTGTAATTGTTTTCATTACATTATATCTTTTTTGTATGTCAGCTATAAATATTTAATATTTCAGGAATGTAATCGTATCTATCCCTCTGTGCCTCTATTTGGCAGACATATTTCTGAGGAGACCAAACTTTGTAAGTAATTTATATCATATTATTTGGACCATTCTAGATTAAATAAATGATATAAATTTAAAAAACATTTCAAATCAACACATATAACAAATCAAAATCAAAAATGGCATAACGATATCTTGTGTATAGAAAATTTTTTATAAAATGTGAACATCGTTTTTTTTGAAAAAAAAAAGTAAAATAAAACATCATTATCATTGAAATCATTTAATCATTTAATTTGCTATTTTATTGGAATATTTTACAAATTTATATTGTTATACAGATAATTATTTTTTATTTGCAAAATTTATTTAGTTAAGAAATTAATTTTTATTTTTATTATTTTTAATATTTATTTATTCTGCGAATATTTTTTTAATTGTTTATATTAATTTCAAATAGACTTAATTTTGCTTTTATTTTACGAAAATCTTTTATAAAAGAATTTATTTTATTATTGCTTCTTTCAAATTTATTTTATTTCACAAAACTTATTTTCGTAAAAGAATTTATTTGTTTTATTTGTTATAATTATTAATTTTTTACAAAATTTATTTTTCTCTTTTATGAATTTTTAATTTTTAATTCAATTTTTTTCATTTTGATTGTATATGTTATATTTTACAAAAATTTATTTATTTTTTAATTTATTTATTTTTAATTTATAATTTTTCCCCATTTTGTTACAAAATTTATTTTTTTACAAATGTCTTTTATTTAAATATAATTATTTTAGCAAACGATAATTTTCTTTTCATTTTTTAATGTGATTTGTTAAATTATTTTATAATTTGCTTCCTTCTAAAAAAAATTTTTTTTTCCCCTAGTGTGTTACAACATTTTTTATCTTTTTCATTAGAAATTTAATTATCCAAAACTTCGTTTGGCACTTAAAGTTTTTTTCTTAAAATCTCCTCGTATTTTTTTTAAACACAGTAGTATTTAATTTAGTAGCATCGAAAATTAAATCTCTGCAGTATTTTAATTTTCGACCCAATATTAAATACTGCAGAGCATTTGTTGAAAGATTTAATATGTAAGTCTATAACTTTTTGATGATCATATACCAGAATAAATACAACTCCGAAAAAAATATTATGAATTTATGTATATTTACCCAATTAGTTATTTCATTAAAATTTCTTTTTTTTTAAACAAACGTACTTTAATTAAAATAGGCAAGAAATTTTCTTCCAACTCCCTTTTTTGTTTCTAATATTTCTTCCTTCATTCTCGATGCTATTTTGTTAAAACCTATACTTCTTCTTAATATTGATATAATTTTTATCAATATTTCGAAAGTCTAACGTAGCACTTTTATTTGTTCAGCGACAATGAGAAAAATCCTTCAAAACAAATTTGTCGAAATACTGAATTATTGTCTGCAACCATATTGAATATTATACATTAAATATTAAAATACTGCATATTACACATTAAATTGGTTAATAACATTTATAAAATATATAATATAGTATTATTAAAATTAATGATTGTTATAGAAATAATTATTATTTTTACACGTATTTAATACTCTATTCTTTCTGACAACTATAATATTGTGACACATGCAATTTTCCAGGTGGCTATACCGCACCCAAAGGAACTTCCGCTATTGTGATGACGTACTTCCTGCACAGAGACGAAGATGTTTTTCCTGATCCGGAGAAATTCGATCCGGACAGGTTTCTTCCAGAGAATAAGAATAAGATTCCTGAGTGTGCTTATGTGCCTTTTGAGCTGGGCCAAGACATTGTATAGGTAAGGACGCCAACTAAATCAATAAAATCTTTTATAAAATTTTTAAGACACAAGTAGTTAAACCTTCATTTGCAATTAAAATTGAATTTCAATAAAACAGAAATCTAATGTCACAAAAATTGGCTGTTTAATGTCTTAGGTATACTTCAGTTAATTGTTGTGCATAATCATTTCTGTAGATGAAAAAAAAATTAATTAAACCCAAAAATGGACAAGTTTGCTTTCAAACTGCGGAAAATACTGCATAATTAATGTTTGAAAGACGAGAAAGACAATTTATGGAAAACGATATCAATAATTAGCATTCTATGTTCACTTTTGAATGAATTTTTTTCTATGTTCACAGTTGAAGTTTTGAATTCTTAAATAATTTCGAATTTATTTTTTTGACATAGTGCATACGCTAAAAATCTAATTAGAATATTAATTACTATAACTTTCGCCATTGTTCAAATTCTAACTAAAAAAAAAAAAAATAGGTAAATAAGAATATTAGATAAAATTTTTATTTCCAAACATGCAAAATTATGTTTCGGTATATATACAGTAATATTCATGAAAAATAAAATATTTGTTATTAAAACAAATAATCCTAAATGAAATAAATTAAATAGCGTATACTTGTCAAAACTGTGCATTTTTTGTACATGAAACTGTTGTAGAAGTAACAAATCATTAATAAAAATAATAATTAATTTTGTAATTATTTTTCGTGTTTTTCATAATAATGTTTTCTATAAAAAACAGAGATGTTGATCGTAGATAATTTCGAAAACAACTAGATAATAATTAAACTTTCACCTTACACTTTCTCCTTAATTATTAAATTCCACATAAATTAGTACATGCTTTGTTCAAATTAAATTCAAGTAAATTTGTGCATGCTTATTTCAAATTTTAATTGGTTTAATATTTTCTTTCGCAGTCATCCCATCATGTAGGTTTCAAATTTTACACACTTTCAATTGAGTGTTTCTTGGAATACGCATGAATTACAAAAATAAATAAATACTGTTGGAAGTTTAAACAAGGCATATTTCTATGACTAGGGTTACACACACTGTAAAATGCATCATGTTCTCAGTTAATACATATACGTTGCTTTCTTTTTTCCTCAGGCCGGTGGTTCGAGAGATGGAGGTGAAGACCATGGTGTGCCACATTTTGAGAAACTTCTCCCTTCACTCTCTGGATTCCAGGGACAAAATGTTGACAGTCATGAACATCACTCTGCAGTCTTCTCAGCCAGCTCGTATCAGGTTTCGACCGAGACACAACAACAACAGCTAGTGATAACGCGTGTATTTGGACTAGTCTTGTAATATATTGTACATTTAAAATAAAAAATTTTAATCTATCTTTGTGTGAAATGTATACATATTCCTTCCTTACTTTATATGAAGAAAAATTTGGGGTTTGTGGCTATATTTCAGCGCTTATCAGAAAGGAAGACATTCCATATAAAAGCTAATGTTCTTTAAAAAACAATTGCTATAGCAATATTATTAATCTTATGAAAAGTTAAAAAGTTTCTTCGTACACATGAAAATCATATACATTTCATATATTTGTTAAATTTTATTTTAAGTATCGCATCGATCCAAATTTGAATCCACTAAATTTACTTCTCTAAATATTTATAGATACAGTGTTCCAAAGCCTGATTCTGCTAGTTGAAGATATTAGATGCTTTGTGCTACCAATTAATGCTATATGTATTTTTATCTTAAATACCTGAATTTTGTACATTATTCCTTTTTTTTTAGCTTCAATATTATCGTCTTTGTAAGGATCTAATAAATGCTATTCTTCAGTGGAGTGGAAATGTGCTCTTCCCATCTCTCCTATATATTTGTCGAGTTATCGTCTATTTCTCTAGTAATTTAATATTATACAAGACTATACTAATTTTGTCCTCATTTTTTGGAAATATCTTACCATGTTTTTAAAATTTTACATTTATTTCGTCTTCTTACAAACTAATTTCGTGTTCCAAAAAGTACGTTTTGGATAATCTTTAGTTGTTACTACACTTATTCTACTGTATAAAGTTCTTTGCACAGTATTTGTACCATTTTTTTTTATTCATTAATTTGAAAGTTTAGTTAAAACCGGAGTTAGAGTGGTGGGAATTCGTTCGACTAATCCATTACTGCAGGCCACGCCAGTGATAATTTTTACTTTTTCAATAAATTCCTTTTTACAACTTTCTTGGGAATCATGTATTGTTAAAGCCGTACATCTCTCGGTAATTATACATGATGGGTTGCCGAAGATACTTTCTTGTAATTCTAAACTATTTAATGCATCTGATGTAGATTTGATGATTTACATGGTAAATCAAATGATTATAGTAAATTTATCTATGACTGTTAGTATATATTTACAATTTGTGTTAGCAAATAGAAGATAACCTAAAAATATCGATTACTTTTGTAGTGGCGTATCACCTTTAAATATGGGGCTTAAAAACCTTCTCCTGTACCACGTTTCCGAATTACAGTTGGCTAACACATACTAAACTCAGCATGTTAATCTTGTGAAAATATCGAGTTGAAAAATTTCTTCCGTTTTTTTGCTACAGTGAAATGACAATTTTCGTGCGCGTGTTTAATTATTTCGGTTTGCACAGAGGGAGGTAAGACTAACAATTCTTTGACGTCTATGATTTAAAAAATTATCATTATGAATTTTAAAATCATAAGCTTTTCCATTTTTCAAATGTCATTTTATTGTCTTTATACATTCTTCATTACATTGTGCATTCTTACATTCTTCGTCTTCGAAGTAATTTCGTCGTATGTGATGCTAAATACTGTTTGGCGACTTAACGCCTTCATGTGTATCATTTTGGTTATTCGTGGATAATTCATGTCTATGGAAAATTTCATTATTAAATGGCTTGTGAACTTATGTTCCATCTTGTGAACTTATGTGTTATGTCTTTTTTTATTCATCGTTTGTTGAAACGCTGAAGAGTCAGTAAATATCTTGGTGTTAGATTTGTTAGAAATGATGGAATTTTTTTAAGAGATTCTATTACGGTTAACATTTCTAGTTCTTAATTGGAGTGCCTTTCTTCATGTGAAAGTGTTTTCTTGTTGATGTAGTAGTTTAGAAGGTACTACCCATCATCTGACCCTCGAAGCAATATCGCACATGCAATGTATTTACTAGCATCTGTGTGCAGTTATAATTATATGGATTAAAAATATGTAAAAATGAATCAGAAGAAAAATCTAATTTTATTTGTTTAAAGTCAATACATTGCTTATTATTGCTAAGCTAGTATCAAAATACATTACTTCTTAATTTTCTACAGATTGTTGGCAAAAATAGTACCATAGACCTTTCATAATGTCAGGAACTTCTTCAGAGCTACTGCCCCGCAGTTTCCGATCTTGTAATCTGCAACTTCACCAATACAGCACAAACTTTCATTGAGGAAATCATGCGCAGCATCTCACGCATTATGAGGTAAAAGGTATGCATCCCTTATTATTATAACAAATGCAATATATAGTGCATATGATACACTTTTATTTCACATTATACGTCACGAACGAAGTGCGCGCATCCGGAAGTGATGGGGTTAGAGGACAGGTTTTTTTTTTTTCGCTGTTGGCTACACAGTAGACAAGTGGCTCATGTTAGTAGACAAGGGGGTCCCCTCCCTAAAACCTTTTTCCCTGTTGGCAATATTTTTGGAGAGCTATGAATTCCCTAAATGGTGTGACTGTACTGATAAGATAATGTAATAATAATAATAAATAATGTGTTAGTAAAGCAGTTTATTATTATTATAATTGTTATTTAAAATTTTCTTTTAATTTATATATTGTGTTGCATTTTATAAAAATTTATTTGGTAAAGGAATATATTTATTTTTATTAATTTGATTATTTTTAATTTGCTATTTTATTGAATATTTTACAAATTTATATTATTCTACATAATTATTTTCTACATTATTATTCTAGATAATTATTTTCTATTTACAAAATTTATTTGGTGAAAAAAATTTATTTTAATATTTATTACTTTATTTTAATATTTATTTATTCTGCAAAATGTTTTTTTAATTGTTTATATTTATTTCAATTTGACATATTTTTTAACTTCTTTTTATAAAAGAATTTATTTATTTTTTATTGCTTCTTTCAAATTTATTTTATTTTACAAAACTTATTTTCGTAAAAGAATTTATTTATTATCATTATTTATTTATTACAAAATTTATTCTTTTATACATTTTTAATTTTTAATTCCAAACTTTTTCATTTCGATTGTATTTGTTATATATTACAATATTTTTGTAAAGAAATTTATTTATTTTATAATTTATTTATTTTTAATTTATAATTTTCTCCAATGTGTTAAAAAATTCATTTTTCCTTTTTACAAATGTCTTTTATTTAAAGATAATTATTTCAGTAGACGATAATTTTCTTTTCATTTTTTAATGTGATTTGTTAAATTATTTTATAATTTACTTCCTTCTAAAAAATTTTTTTTCCCTAATGTGTTACAACATTTTTTTTTTTAAATCATTTCATTAGAAATTTAATTATCCAAAACTTCGTTTGGCATTGAAAGTTTTTCTTAAAATATCTCACATTTCTTTTTTAAATACGATATTCTTTTCAAATTTTGTACCCAATATTAAATACTGCAGAGCATTTGTATTGGAAGATTTAATATATAAGTTTATTAACTTTTGAAGATCATATACCATAATAGTTACAATTCCGAAGAAAATATCACGAATTTATATGTATTTAACCAATTAGTTACCTTCAATAAAATGCATAAAATTTTTAACACTCATTATCACTTGAATCTATGGTTTCTTTAGTTTTGAGATTTCAATGATAATGATATTTTTATTTTATATGTATTTTTTTTTCACAAAAAATGTTGTTCACAATTTATAAAATGTTTTAATACACAAGCTATAGTTATGCATTTGATTAAAATCTGGAAAAAAAAAATATGTTAAATACGTATATTGATTTGTTTATATGTGTTGATTTGAAATGTATGTTTATTTGTATAATTTGTAACATTTATTTAATCTCAGAATGGTCCAAATAATATATAAACTTTACTTATAAAGGTTACATTCCTGAAATATTAAACATTTATAGCTGACATACAAAAAAAAAAACAAAGATAAAATGCAATAGACATAATTACAGATGTTTAGATAATTTTTAGAAATCAGTTCTAGTTGTGTTAATTCCTTCATAGTGATGTACGTAAATAAAAACTTAAAAAATAGAATTGCATTTAAGTTTTAAAAACAAATTTAATAAGCGCCTAAAATCTAGTTTAAATTATAAATATTTTTAGTTTTAGAAATTTCTTTTAAAACTACGGAAAAATAATATGAATCATGAATTTACAATAATATAATTTATTTTCGAAGATTGTAAAATAAATATCAGATATACATATAGTCTTTTTAACTTGAATGACTCTTTTTTTTTTTCTTATATTCTTAGCTTTACTTTGCTTGCAATTTTGCTTCAGCTATGAATCACTCAGATGCATTCTTTTAACAATTGATGACCTTAGAAAAATACTTTAGAATCAAATAATTATGATAATTATAATTTTTAATAAGAACAATTTAATGTTTTCATGGCATTAAAAGGTTCTCGAACATATCCATTACCTTAATTGTATATTTTATTTTATTTTTTATATTAATTTTTGTATTTAGCGAACACAGTGATATAAAATTTTTTTCGAGTTTTTGATTATTTCGATGATAATTTGGTAAATTTAAGCCGAAAAGAAAAGTAAAATTTGCAAAGGAATCAAAAATAAAATCTCAAGCATGGATGCAAAACAAATCGAATTTGCAGCTTGTTTGTCAAATTGTAAAGAAAATATGTGAATAACTATAAAAATGAGCAAAATATAAGTAAGCGTGCTTAATAGATTAATTGGAAAATTCATTGGAATGTGATTCCATAAAAACACTTTACCTTATGAATAATTCGAAACAGGATTCTCCAGTAAAAATCACTTTTTTTCAAGAAATGTGAATGTAACACTTAAAAAAGAAATGTGGATTTACATGTAGTGTCTGTGTAAAATAACGATGAAAGACAATGGAAATTAATGATTAGTTTAATTTGTAAAATAGTATCTTTCTGATTTAATCACTTCATATTTATTATTTTATTTGAATAATGTAACACGTTTTTTAAATTTAATTCATATGAATAAAAACAAAATTTATTTAAAATTCAACATATATATAATATAGTTCAAAATATTGCTACTCTAATCATCATATATTTTAAAATAAAAACAGCAAAAAATTTTATTTACTTAAATTATTGGTTAAAACAATTTATTTTAATAAACAAATTTGAATTAGAAATAAGTATTGTTTATGAAACTAACTTACAAATTTGGAACGAATTAAATGCGTGAAATTTTAAGGAAAACTTTTTAAATGCCAAACGAAGTTTTGATAATTAAATTTCTAATGAAATGATAAAAAAAAAAAAAATGTTGTAACACACTAGGAAAAAAAAAAATATTTTTTTTAGAAGAACGCAAATTATAAAATATTTTAACAAATCACATTAAAAATGAAAAGAAAATTATCGTTTGCCGAAATAATTATCTTTAAATAAAAGACATTTGTAAAAAGGAAAATAAATTTTGTAACACAATGGGGAAAAATTATAAATTAAAAATAAATAAATTAAAAAAATAAATAAATTCCTTTTCAAAAATAAATTTTGTAAAATATAACTAATACAATCAAAATGAAAAATTTGGAATTAAAAATAAAAATTTATAAAAAATAAATTTTGTAAAAATAAATAATGATAATAAATAAAATAAATAAATTCTTTTTACGAAAATAAGTTTTGTAAAATAAAATAAATTTGAAAGAAGCAATAATAAAAATAAATTCTTTAATAAAAAGATGTTTCGTAAAATAAAAAAAAATAAAAAAATATGTCAAATTGAAATAAATATAAGAATTTAAAAAAACATTTTGCAGAATAAATAAATATTAAAATAAAGTAATAAATATTAAAATAAATTTATTCACCAAATAAATTTTGCAAATAGAAAATAATTATCTGTATAATAATATAAATTTGTAAAGTATTCCAATAAAATAGCAAATTAAAAAAATAAAATAAAAAAATTAAAAATAAATATATTCCTTTACTAAATAAATTTTTAAAATATTTCAATAAAATAGCAAATGAAAAGTAATCAAATTAATAAAAATAAATTTATTCCTTTACTAAATAAATTTTCAAAATATTCCAATATAATAGCAAATTACAAATAATCAAATTAATAAAAATAAATATACTCCTTTACCAAATAAATTTTGTAAAATGCAATAAAATATATATATTAAAATTAAAAAAATCACTTGTTTAAAAAAGAATCAACAATAAATTAAAAGAAAATTGTTAAAAAACGATTATAATAATAATAAACTCCTTTACTAAACAAAATATTTATTATTGTTATTACATTGTCTTATCAATACAGTGATCACGATTTAGGGAATTCATATCTCTCAAAAAAAAAACCCTCTTATATTACAAAATTCCGATGCAGCCAACAGCGAAAAAAACCGTACTTTAACAAGACGTCCCATGTCACTTACCGTTGCGCGCGCTTCGCTCGTGACGTCAATTCCTGCCCCCTAGAAGCCTTGGACTACTACCCGCGTTTTTATAACAAATGCAATATATAGTGCATATGATACTTTTTTTTATTTTTGCATATTATGACGAGTAAAGTGCCTACTATTTTATTGTGCATAACATGCATAACTACATATTCTCTTATGTCTTGCCATTTCTCCCTCCGCGTATATTGATTCAAATTGCATTTTAGATCTTTCTAATCAGCGTTTTTTTTTTTTTTTTTTTTTAAACTTTTGAAAGCTGTAAAAAAAAAAAAAAAAAGCTGTTTGTTTTTTTACTTCAATTATAATCACCAGGTGTGTGTAAGAACTTCTAATTCTAAGAAATCTTATTTAAACTGAATATTAGTTATAACACAATGTAGGCCTACTATTTCAACTGATGAATGACATTACAAATTCTTTTGCATATATTTGCTTCTTATCTTTCTTGTTATCAAAGTTATGACATTGTATACTTTTCGGAAGATATATTTTGGACTAATAGTAAGGTTTTATTAATTTATATATAATAAATGATTATTTTTATTTATGTGCCATACTTCCACAGTCTTCTTTGTAAAGCATACACTACTGTAAATTAAAGCATAAAAATACTGTTTTAATCCTGCAATGAAATTAAAATTGTGGACGACATTGGCGAAGTAAGAAATTTGACTGCAGACTTTTGTTTAAACTTGTTGTTTGACTGTTCTGTGTTGACGCATTTTATAATTTGGTAATCAATTTTTCTGGTATCTTCCGACAGTTTTTTTTTTATATTAAGAGTAAAACATTATAATGTTGATTTAATTTTGTCGAAAATTTATGGTAACACTGATGTATTTTTTGTCAAAATCTTTTGAATTCATATAAAAAATAGTGCATGAATTTTATGAGATGTATTGTAAAATATTTATTGTTATAAGCTAAATAAATAAGAATGTTAATTTAGTTCTTGAGCACGCTTATGAAATAATTTTTTTCAACAAATATTAAATAGTTTTTAAAAATAAAATGTTACGAAAGACCACTAAAATTATCACAATGAATGCGGCGCACTTACCGAGATGCACGTTCTTCTTCCCTCCAGATGTCCCAGATACGCCGTTGTCCATGGTATCTGTTGCACATCGAAGACAACTTGTCCAGCACAGCGACGAATTCCGATGGACACACAAATAACGATTTCGAACAGCATGTTGTCGACTTACACCAATGAACACTCAGATATGGAATTGCTTTTAAGCATGACTGTGTTGTTTTTGTAGATTTTTAATACTTATTTTATACAGATATAATTCAGGATGTTCCTAGTTACCTACAGAGGAAGCTTTGTGCGGGTAAAATTTAAGATGCTGATAATTTTACTGCATGCAGAGAATCTGCACATATTATGATAAGTAAAATATACTGCACTCCTATGCAAACAAGAAAATAATACATAAATTTTAAAATTATGTAGCAAATAATATTCTTTCTCAAATAAATGATTAGATGTTTTTCAAATTATTTTGCGATTGTTTACTTCATATATTTTACCAGTCGCTGTATTTTGACGAATACATAAAAAACACAACAATAAATTACAATAACAAAAAATTTTCGTAAGCATTAACATTCTGTAGGGATATTTTATGCTTGATAATATTTTTATCGTGTTTCCTCAAGAAAACAATTTATATTATCTTTTGCAAATACAAATATTGTAAAAATGATTACAATCACTTTAGACACGATACAATGTTCTTTCTTCTGATTATTATATAATGTTGACATAATGTATTTTTATAAATTAAATTGAGCCTTCCTTAAAATCACAAGGGAACAATAAATTAACTTTAGAACTGAAGCGATATGCAACACGCATAAATAATATATGATAACTGTAATTTAAAACCGTAAAGAAATTTTTTTAAATGCTGATAGTGATAAAACACGAATTCAAGGTATTTGAATGGCACACGTGCCGTTATTGTTATGCCGTGAATTGTTAATTTTTTTACCAGATAAATAATCTTATAAAAGAAGCCTAAATTCAAGATCTTGTTACTTTTTTAAAAACTATATGATTAGAGCCAGATTATAGTACATTTTATTCCAATGTAATAATAAATCATGACAAACTGGTCAAAAAGAGTTTACTTTTTGTCAATTGTTAACGAATTTAAAAACTCTGAACCATTCAATATAAATTTCTTATTTACAAAATTCTTGACACGATTTGTACCATTTGATATCTCTTTCAATAATTTTATTTCAACAGACTAATGGCTCATATAATCCTTTGATGAAACGAAAATATAGTTATTAAAATTAATGTAAGACACATATTAAATGAGTTCTTAAGTCTTCTTAAATAACGATTTTTTTTTTTTTTTGTTTTAGAAATGCAAACAATTGCAACTGACTATGTAGTATCATATTAAGTTCAATATAATATATAATATAATAATAATATACAATTCAATAATAATAAACCCACACCCATAAATTAAAAAGAAACTGACGACTGTCATGTCTCTAACTCGAACTTTTATGTTGCTTACCAAAGATAATCTCAGAAGTAAGTCTGTGAAAACAAGGTGTAGAGTATTATTCAGCAAACTCCTTACTTCATGAGGATTGCAGATTTAGCATAAAAGTTATTGCAAAATTGATTAGATAAAAATAATCGCTCAGCAAATAATGTCTTGTATCGGAATAGAATGTAGTATTTTTAAAAAGAATTTTAGTTGTTTGAAAATTAATGCTTTATTAGAATTTTGGGAGTAAACGTCATAAAATTTATCTTTGTCTATTGTTTAACAGCCCAGAAAGAAGTATATTGCCCCATCACGTAGTCTACTTGTTTTATGATATACTTATCCCCCTAAAATGTCTGACTCCGCGTTACTCTCTAGAGAGGAACGGATTTAAAAGAAGAAAATTTTCCTTTTTTTTAAATGAGACAACACTCTGTGAATGTCAAAATGTTGAATTTTAAAGCATATTTCAGAACTAAGAGAAGAACAAAGTTGTTAAATTTAACAAAATTTTAAGAATTAAAAACGCTATGTGGTACTGCTGTAGTTTCCAAACCCATATTAAACCTACATCTTCCAACAGATATTAAGAGCTGCAGACAAATATCAGTTTTAATGCTATCAATACTTACTGAACCATCAGTCTCGATAGTAGTCATGCAAATATTTCTTAATCAACTACACCTTTTTAAAGATAATTTTCAGAAGATGTATACCTAAAGGAAAAAAACACATTTTCAATTAAGTGTGATACCAATTGTGGATAGTATAGGTATATAGAATACTCAAGACTCAATAAATTAAACTTTACATTTATTTTTATATTTCTGTTACTTAGTGCATCATCTGAACCGAAAATATTTTAAACGTGCACCTACAAAAGATTACGAATCATCAAAAAATTAAAAAAATTTTAAATCTTACTTTCGTGTTTTTAAAAAAGCAAAAACAATATAAAATTATACTTAGTCTTTTCTAAAAATTCCTTTAGCACCATGACAAAGTATAACAGATAATTATATTACATCATTTCAGAACCATGATAAAGGGCAAATATAATTTATGTGTTTTCGTTTATCAACAAAAGTCTATTCAGTATTATAAAAATAGAATTAGAATAGTCTGGTACATAACGTGATGCATTTCAGAAGTTAAGAAAGCTTCATTCTAACCCCGAAAAGAGAACCAGAAACGTTGGATTTCTATGACATGCCTCAAGTCACTTAATTTACTTGTAAATTTAAATCCTTTCGATGGAGAAGAACGGAAGGCATCTGAGCTTCTCTGGGAGATCTTCGAATTTTCCTACAGATAAGCAATTTTCTGTTCTGGAAGATTGTTCTTTCCATAATGTATAGTCACTATATAAATGGATTGCAGATTAGTGGTTGATTGTAGTTTAATGTTGAAACCGTTTCACATGTGTCCTTCTAGTTGACAATGACTTTAATGACTTAACATTCCTTGTTGAGTTATTAACCCCAAATTATTTAACTAAAAAGAGTAAAGTAATTAACTAAAAAGGTCGGAATTTTTCCTATTATACATTGATACAAATCATTCCTTAAAAGAATTATTCATAAAAATTTACAGATTTTTTTTTATTTATTTACTGAAAAAGTATAAAATTAGGTAAATTTTAAAGGGAATATTTGAGCATTATTACTAAAACAATGGTTTGCAAAGCAATTTATTTCTATGAACAAATGCTTATCCTACTAGTTATGAACATTAAATACTAACTGAAAGAGGAAAGCGGAATTATTAAATAAATTACACATACTTACTTACCACTAATTCACTGGAAAGATAGTACAAATATCTAATCTGTAGAAATAGTATTCATTATAACTATTTTTACTACAAGTAAACACATTAAATTTGTATTTTATCATCTAATCTTTAAATTACATTCACATGGTTAATAAAATAACTAATAGCATCCCTTTCTTCATTCTTTATACGATTTATCTTTCTCCTGATCCTTTCCTTATTTTTTTTAAACACATTATTTCAAAGTAGTTCATTTCTGTATTTATGGCTAATTAAATTTTTTGAAATGAATGGCATATAAATTCCAGACATAAGAAGTAAGTAGTTTTAAGAAAACAGTTTTAACCAAGGTTCTTTCAGTAAAATAAATTATATGTGCCTTGCTTATTACCTCGTATGTAATATCTTAATGCCTTTTATATTTCCATTGTTCATAATTTTGCAGCAACTGCTTCTACTGTCTATTTTTTATTAGCTATTACTCTTTTTCTAATTTGTATAATAATTGCTTTGATGAATATACCTCCAAGTCTCTGATTTGTTTATTCTCCAATGTAGTGTTTATATTATTACATTGTTTTAAATTTTTTCTAATATTTTTCCTAATCTATTTATGTATTTTCGTATTTCATATTTCAACCTTTTTTAATTTTTTGATTTTCATTTCTGTTTTTGTAAGAATTTTCCTCATCGTGCAGCTTTTGATCTCCAAAAGTGAATTATGCAAAATTTTTCCACCTCCATCGTGCGTCCATTCAATTTCACCCACATCATTCCCACTGTATAGGGGCAACTCAGCTCTAGGCACATTGATGTGGTGTGGTGTAGTATTAATCACGTAAATTAGCTTCCTAAATTTAAAAGTGGACAGAAGGATGGTTTTACTAATAAAAAAAGATAACAATGCAGTGGCCTCCTTTCTCATCTGACCCTTGATTTAGTGATGATTACATTAAATTTTTGACATTTAATTGGATGACCGATACATTTTTCTCTTTTTTTTAATCTTTAAATTTGGCCATTTCATAGCATGTGAAAAAGTAGTGAAAAGTAGTTCCCATACATTTTTGGATTTGAATCCTCAATTTCTACGTTAGGTACAGGATGTCTTAATATGTTTTAAAAGGAGTTCTAACATTTCGATTAGCCTCAACGGAGGTCCATTTGAATCGATTTTTCTCATAGCAGTATTTCTAGAATGACTAACTGCTTCTGTATCAGAGAAATCATTGCCATCAGAAGAAATTTCAGAGTCTGTTGAGTGGGAACTTTTTCACATACAATATCTTTCTTCACAGCCATCTTCTGCACTAACAGCACTTCCAACTTCCTCTATAGAACCTTTTTTAGCTCTTCCGTGTGACGCAGTTCCTGTATATTAATATTTGTATTAGAACACTTAATATTTGATGAATTTTCGATAAAATGAATTTCAGAATCCACATTCTAAGTAGACTTTAAAAAACATAATTTATATGTTTTAATTTTGCCTTAATGTCTAATCTTTCCCCATCGAAAGATATTCATGGAATACTTCTTTAATTTTGTAACTGAAGATTATAAAATTATTTTTTCCAATTGTTCCTTTTATTCAAAAATAAAATTGTAATCAAATTTGGAGCCCTGTAACCTGAAAAAGGTTATTTGTAAGCCATCACTTATTTTCATTTGAAGGATACAGTAGCACTTTCTGGTAAGTTCAGACACAGTTATTATAAATTCCTTTAAATAAATGTAGGTGTAATAATAAATAGGATTGTGTAGGATATGTATTTGTTTTCCAGAATATTTGGAGAGTTACGCACGCGTATCTCATAGACAACATTAATGTATTTTTGTGAAATATTACGAGTAGTTATGACAGATTCTGACGCACTAATCAGATAAATGTAATAAGTGCGTTACTAAGTGATGTAATGGGCATCCAAAACATCTGAGTAAGATTAGCATTGTTGTTAAATGTATTTCATATCTTTAGGTATCTTTCATTAAGAAAAGCATGCATCATTTTCAATTACTTTTACATAATACATTTAACCTCATAATGCATTTGAACCTCTAATAGAACCTCAATATATCGATTAGTTTATCTCGCATTTTGATTTTTTATATTTTCTTTTTATACAATAATAATATATAACAATATCGAAAAAAATTTTTAAGCTCCCTTCCTAATATATATATATGCATTTATATAATATATTATATACGTGATTATATTTTTTTGTTTGGAATTTTTTTCTTATGCTGCATATAGTTAATATGTAAGCAAATTATTTTTCGTATAGTTCAACGCATTGATACTTTTATCGACTTTTTAATACAAATAGATACACATAGATATTTTAAAATCTACTAATTTATAATAATTATAATTTTAATTAAAATTGAAAAACTTGTTAAAATTCCTACAAACATGATACATTTTTAAAATGATTAAAACTTTTATTTGAAATAATTTTAATGAAATTTACTTTGAATAATAAATGAAATTTTTCTTATATTCTTTATAACAAGTAATAAAAAAACATTTTTTTTTAAAGTCATTTCCTACTTTTTTTCACTATATTGCAGAAAGTCCTTCATAAATAATTTTCCTTCCTTTTTTTAAGTTTATCTGACGCGATCTATTGGTAGATATATGCAACTTAAATCTAAAAAAAAAACTAAAATGAATTAACTAAATTTAATTACTGAATTAATATTTGAAAAACTGTATTAACATCAAGTGTCATCCACTACAAGTTCAAAAAAATGTATTTGAACTTGAGTGGATGAATAAAAAGTATTTTATTAACGATTGAAAATTTGAGCAAGATATATAGGGAGAGTGTGAGCTAATAGAAGGAATTTAATAATAATAATAATTAAACATTAAAAATAACAAATAAATATTTACAATCAAACATTTTGACACAGATAGAAAATACAAACAGATAGAAACAGATATACATGATCAAATACCTATTTACTTTTTCACACTTAAGAAAAATAGATTTCTTTGCTTATAAAGAAGCAGTCTACTATAAAAAATTTCTCGTAATAATACGAAATATGATTTAATAATTTCAATGCATCTTCATTAAATACGTTTATGAATAAACAGTGTCATAATGCCTAAACTGAAAAGCCAGACGAAACTAGGAAATGGAATTCCATTGCTTTTAAAACGTTTTATTTTCAATTGATGATCGCGTTCTAAGTTTGTAATTTATGAAAACTAAATAACATGCATCAATACAAGTCTTTTAAAAGAGAAGTAGTTTTACGATTTAAAAATTGTTCTTCAAATGTAAAATAACAACAATAGATTTCACTATTAAATAACTTAATGGAGGATGAATTTTTTACAGCAAGATTTGAAAATATTTTGTTCTTAACTTTTAATGTACATTAAAAAAATGTGTAACCACCTACTTACCCAAACTTGAATTGTCTTTTAGTTTACAAGTTTAGTTTACAAAAATTCTTCATTCATTACCAGTAATAAGAAGTGTGAGAACAGCGCATTGTATAACTGCAATGCAGCACTATGAACGCTTAATCTCAAATAAAGTTTATACAAAAATCCTGTAAGTATCTTATCAAATTGTATACAAACATACATTTTTCTTTGACTTTATCCAATTGTTATCTATTATAATTAAAGGAAAATTATATTTCTAGAATGTCATACATGAAACGTCATACATGTTAACATCATACAAAATCACTTAAAATTTATAAGGATGTAAATCTGTCCATATGAACCACGGTCATTTTTTATTTTTATTGTTCAAAATGTGTCCAATTATTTTTTTGAGAAATTCCGTTACGATAAACATCTTAAAGATAAATATAGTATATACCTATTTTTAAATCCCTGAGATGATTCGCCAAAAGGTGGGCAGCATTTTAAATTACATACTACTTACGTCACAAGAAAATTTCTTAAGTCTTAACAAAGCTTTCGGTTGCATAAGGAAGTAGAAAAACCATTTTCATGACTTTTTTTTTTTAGTAACAGTGGCGATTGTATCATTTATTTATGTAATTAAGCGACTATTTTATCAGTAATTGAGTAAAACAAACATGATCACTTCGAAAATTAAAGGAAATGAAATGCCAAATTATAAAAAAAAAACCTTTAAAAATATTCAATCCTGAATCCATTCTTTTTTCCCTCTGTATCTCCATTTTTTCCCTATATAGTTGTTTTATTTACTTATATATAAGACCTATCAAATTTTTTAATGCACACAATTTTATTGGGAGACAAAAAGTTAAAAAAAAAAAGATATTTGTTATCAAAGGTGGGAATACCTATCGGTATATCGACTAACAGCACAAAGCTTTCCAATATTTTTTTATAATTTCACATAACACTATATTTTCTTGAATTGTGTAATATTGCAAAATGTTGTTGGAAATCGTTGCTTGTGTATCCATCGTTGTCATCGTCCTGCTGGTCAAGCTGTCTTGGTGGAGACAGAGGTGCAATCGACTCATCCCTAACAACCAACCGAGCTTCTTCAATCCTCTGGGGGAGGTTTTCGATTACGATGCTTTCGAATTTTCTGGACAGAAACACGCGGTACACCTCGGTATGTGATGATATATATTCATTATTGAAAGTCAACAGTATTTCATTAACATTGCAAGTTTTTATATAATCATATGTAAAGTTATATAAGTATATTTGTTGAAATATATTATAGTTACATGTTTTTTATGTATATGCTTGTGTTATATGCAATTTTATTTATTTGCAAAATTATGACACTATATATAAATTTGTCTTTATGAAAGTTTGATAAGATTAGCTTAAAATCTTAAGAGATTAGCTTAAGAGATTTATAAGATCTTTATATTATTATTTAGTGTCAGCAATCAATATATTGGCATTGTTTATGAATAAGTCCTTTATACAATAGCTTTATTTACAGATGTCTGTATTGTAAATTTAAAGTTTTGACAATTGTATTATTTATCACAATATAGCATCGAAGAACCATACACCTCGAACCTACAGTACACTTCGGTATCTACTGATTCGGTATCTACTAAATTTATTCATTATTAAAAAGCAAACAGTACTTAATGAACCTTGCAACATGTTACTTGCAGAAGTATACGATACTATGTGTTCCTTTGCAATTTATCATATTAGTTATAATGACATATAACATTATTTACAATTCTTATATATTATTTTTTTATATAGTTCTAGGTATATTTACAGTATTTATGTATAATTGATCTAAAGCACACAGTTACTTTCATATCATTTTTAAACGATATTTTTTTGCACTTATCTTGAATATATTATTAGTCACTAATTTAATTTTAAGTGTTACCAATTAAATTTTATTATAAAAAGTAAATGGACACTGTCCATGGTTTATTATTTAAAATTTTTTTTTTTTTGAAATTTTTATACTGTAAAGTTAAAGTTGTGATAAAGATTGGCTTTAGTTATGATACTGCATATAAGGAAGGAAATTTATGGAATTTTATGTCAACTAATTTATTTATTTTTTAAAATTTAAATATAAAATAGTTAAACAAAAAAAAAATTTATGAATGATTTTCTGTTTTCTTTGTATTTTTTTCTGTTTTTCAGAATTTTTTCTGTTAAAAAACAAACATCAAGTTTTAAAAATAAAATAAATCTCACCAATGTTATTTTTGTGTAAATATTAAAATTATAAATTGAAAAATTCATTTATTCATTTATACTTGTTTTAAACATGCTCATTTATAATAGTACTTTCCACATTTATCAATAGTAATTTTGGAAGTGTTTTCATTGTAATTATTGCATTTATGACTTGTTTAATGAAGTAAAAAAGAAAAATATTTAGATTTGTTTTTTTTAATGGTTTAAAAATTAAATTTTTATTTTCTTTCCATATTTTATTTTTAAAATTTATACATAATTATGTTTCCTTGTTCAGGTATAATGAAGGCTTTTGCAAAATGGTCAAATAAATTCAAGAAATACCCACTCTGCTGTACCTGGATAGCGTACACCCCTTATACTCTTATTCACAAGTCGGAAGCAGTCAGGGTATGTTCATCCATTTTTACTTTTCATAAAAACATTTTGTCTCTGCAGTTTTTAAAATAACTGGAATTAAACGACTGTAGGATAGAAGAATCTCTAATAGATTTCTTGATTAAACAGCAAAAACTAGTAATTATTTAAAGAAAATAATATTTTTATTCTTTAAAAATTTTATTAAAAAAATCCTACAAATTAAGGCAGAGTTTTTAAAAATGAGTTAATTACTGTTTTCGTCCGAATTACTGTCTGAGAGAATTACTGTTTCTTTTTTTAATTTTTATAAAAGAAAGTTATTTAAAATATATTCAAAAATAAGTTAATTATTCCACAGTACGTTTACTACTTTCTTGATATATACTCTGTCACCCCAATTTTGTATTTTTTTTATCTATTGTATTTGTTATATTTTTCACTCCAATTTTATATCACCCCAATTTTGTATGTTTATCTATTGTTATATTTCCATATTAAGTCTTTGTTTCATTTATTTATTTTTGACAAGTAACCTAGAATGGCAAAGTTCTTTATTGATTTGTATTACTATTTATATTAGTTTATATAATTAGAAAATATACATATATATCCTTAATACAGTATTTGATATAATAAAAAACAATTATTTTCGACAATAGAGGAAGGTGGGACAACCTATTTAAATTCGTTTAATTGGCTCCTTTAAAATGATTCATTGAGGGCAGTAATAACCTTAAAAGAAGTTAAAATTTTAATAGAAACAAAAGCAAGCTTTTTAAATAAATTTTATTTTTAAGTTATTGAAAGCAAAATTTTTAAAAACCCCACATTTTTAAAGTTTTTGTTTAGGAGGTTGGAGTACTTCAGGGTAAAAATAGTATTACTTTTTTTTTTTATGTCTGAAAAAAAAAAAAAAAATATATATGTATTCTGTAATTGTTTTTTTTTTTCACTCATTAAGACAACAGCAGAGAACAGAGTACTGTGCTTCCTTTTTTTTTAATCTAAGTTGACAAATTAAAACTAGTTTTTGATTTCAAAAGCAGGCATTTTATATAAATTTCATTTAAAGTAGTGAAAGCAATTTTTTTTTTTTTTAAAATTTTAGTTAGGAGGATTGAGTAGTTCAGGGAAAAAAATAGTATTACTTTTTTGGAACTGAAAAAATAAATAAGTATATTTTCTGTAATTTTTTTTTCATTCATTAAGACAACAGCATCGAGAGCAGAGTACTGTACTTCCTTTTTTTAAAATCTAAGATGACTAAATAAAAAGTAGTTTGTTCGCAAAGCAGTCATTTTATATAAATTTCATTTTAAACTATTGAAAGCAAAATTTTGAAACATCACATTTTGAAATTTTTTGGGAGGTCTGTGTAGTTTAGAGAAAAAAAAAATAGTATTACTTTTTTAAGTCTAAAAAAAAAAATAAGTATATATTATGTAATTTTTTTTCACTCATTATTCCAACAGCATAGACAAGAGTATTGCGAATCCTCCTTTATTTTTATCTAAGTTGACTAATTAAAAAAATAAAAACTTTGATCATTTTGAAAATTTAGGTGGTTTGAGTAATTCAGGGAAAAAAAATAGTATTATTTTTAAGTCTTAAAAAAAAAATAAATAATAAGTATATATTCTGTAATTTTTTTTCACTCCTTAAGACAACAGCATAGAGCAGAGTACTTTGCATCCTTTTATTAAATCTATGTTGACTAATTAAAAAATAGTTTCTTTGATCGAAAACAGGTATTTTATATAAATTTTATTTATAAGGTATTAAAAGCAAAATTTTGAAACATCACATTTTTAAAATTTAGGATGTTTGAGTAATTCAGGGAAAAAAATAGCATTACTTTTTTTAAGTCTGAAAACAATTAAGTGAGTATATATTCCGTAATTTTTTTTTCACTCATTAAGGCAACAGCATATAGCAGAGTACTGTGCATGCTGTTTTAAATCTAAGTTGACTAATTGAAAAGTAGTATCTTTGATCGCAAAGCAGGCATTTTATATAAATTTCATTTTAAACTATTGAAAGCAAAAATTTTGAAACATCACATTTTTTTGAAATTTTAGGATGTCTGAGTAGTTTAGAAAAAAAAATAGTGTTATTTATTTTAAGTCTGAAAACAAAAGTATATATTCTGTAATTTTTTCACTCATTATAACAACAGCATAGACAAGAAAGTACTGCGAATGCTTTTTTATAATCTAAGTTGACTAATTATAATATAGTTTATTTGATTGCCAAACGTAATTGTAGCAAAATATCCGTTTCTTCAGAAAAAAAAGTATTAAAAATATATTATTTTTTATTAAGTTCAAAATATATTATTGTGGTTTTTAAAATTATAAGATTTGATGCACTTATATAATAAACATATATTAAAGAAATTATTAGAAAATAGAAGGCTATAGAAGCATCAAGGTCTCATCCTGATTGGATGCCAAAAATTACTAAATTTATGATAACGAATAAAGATAAAAAGTTACTTGAAAGCCATCAAAAATAAATAAAGTAATAAAAGAATGACAAATAATCACAAATTAATCATGAAATAAATTTATATCTTTAAAGATGTAGGATAATGACTAGTGATACATCGATAGCGATTATTAATACTAACATCACTAATTAAAAAATAAGCTATGTGAGATTTAAGACAATAAGCGAAAAAAAATGATGGGAACCATTGTCATTCCATTTATGCAACATAAATTAATTTAAAAGTGGAAATTTTCATTTTTCCCCTGAAATGCTTATCAAATGGATTGTTTACATCAAGGATATCAAACGGTTCCTCCTTTTTTAATTTGTAATTGTAAAAAAGAGATGCTTGAATTATTTTCATCAAAAACACATCCTCTAAAACTTAATAGATGCTGAATTTTGTTTTATTTGATTACATCATATAATACCCTAAAAAAACCTTCTGTTTTCCCAGCTAATTTGATATTAAGATGTCTTATCATTGCTGTGCATAAATGTAAGGCTAAATCTTTTTAAAATTATTTCAGCTTACGTCTGCTGATTTGTAATGCATTTCTTATGATCAGTAATGCATTTTTATGCAATGCATTTTTTATGTAATGTATTTCTTAAAACAATGCTTTCTCATGATAATGCATTTCTTATACAATACATCTTATGATTAGTAATACCTTTCGTATGTACTTAATACATTTCTTATGATAAAAGTGATGCATTTCTTCTAATCAGTAAGGCATTATTATGATCAGTAATGCATTTCTTATGCAATGTATCAAAATGCATTTCTTATGCAAAAGCATTTCTTATGTAATGCATTTTTGATGATCAGCAATGCATTTCTCATACAAACAATTCATTTCTTAATATGTAATGCATTTCTCATACAATTTATTTCTCACTCCAATGCATTTATTATCCAATGCGTTTATTCTGTAATGCATTTTTTTCTTATGCAATGCATTTCTTATGTAATGCATTTTTACCATCAGTATGCCCCAAAATATGACTCGTATTTGTAAAATGGTTTCTTATGAAGTTAATGCATTTTATTAACTTTTATTGTATTTCGAGGAAGCACATAAAATGTTTAGTTTCTCATATAAACTTTGAACATCGTTATATAAGAAAATTAGTGGATAATCAGAAAAATTAAAAAATATATATATATATTTGAAGCAATTCCCTATAATAATTTCAAAAAAAAAAAAAAAAAAAAGAGAAAACATTGTGCCCCCACACTATATTACTGTATAAAAATAAACTTTTTGCTGCATCTCCTATTCATATTGTAGTATTCAATTACCAAGAGATTTTGTAACAGAATCAACTAAAGAAATTCTTTATTTTTATATATATTAATTAAATTTAATTACAATAATGATTATAAATCCTATTATTGATTCAATATTAGTTTATGCACATATTACCGAATAGTATCTAGTAACAACCGAAGATCTCTCATCATCTTTTTCATACGTACCCCCTCACCTATTTTAATTTTCATTATATATATATATATTACAATGCGTGTGGTTTATATCAAATTGTATTCCTAAATCAAATGGATTCTACTAATAAATGAAAAGTTATACGTCCTTTTACTTCTTTTTAACAAAATTTAAAAAGGTGAAGTTCAGATCAGGGGGAGAGTGGGAAGAGAAAAGTATGCGTCCAAGTGCTGCGAAAGTTCCAAGCCATCTGACAGTAAGAGCAAATGAAATAAAAATACATCAATAAATGTATTTTAGTTACTATATTGTAGAGCATGGGAAACATAGAAATGAAGAGAGTTTATAAACAGTCAGTTACAATAAAACAGCGATTAATTATGTGCTTGTTAAAAGTGTTTTTGTGTGAGAAAATGTGAGAACAAAGATTAAATAAGGAACAACACAATAAAAGGATCTGCTAATTGTAGGACGAAATAGTTAAATCTTACGAATTATTTTCTATAATGTTTGATGGATATCATCTATTGGAACTTTTAAGTCAATCAGCACATTTCTAGTTGACGCTGTTAAAAATGAAACCAAAAAGCAATGCATTAATAAACAATAACCTGCGGCCAAAACGAAAAAAGAAATTAAGAAGAATGATGGAATCTAAATCAAATTCAATGAGATTTTAAATTAATAATGCCCAATTAATTTCATTAATTTTCTTTCTACAATTTCATCTTCTACAAATATGCTTCACAATCCATTTTACATAATCTTTTGTTGTTGTTGTCTCTCGTATTTCCTGAGGAATACAAGAAAATAAAATATCATGGTGCCCCGAATAATATTGGCTATGTCAATTACCAGCTCAGAGTATAAATCCTTTTCCGAGAGATAGTCCAGACAATGCATGGCGGCTGCAACAGCCGGGTAATAAAAAAAACATGATGACGAGTAAGTTCGACATTGGGGCAGTTACCACATTTTTGATATTTTTAACGCCATCAACTGAAATTTGTATATTTTTGTGGTGCTTCATCCTTAATTTTCTGAGAATAGTAGCTGTTTCTACATTCCATCTACGTTTAATTCTGTAAATTTGGTATCTAGTTTTAATCTTAGAAGGAAATGTAAGTTTAGATATTGTCAAGGCATTTTCATCTGCAAGGGAATTAGGAACGGCAGTCTGAACCAGACTTCTGGCATTCTTCGACAAAATATAACAGTTCTTTGTCGTAATCGTACAATATCAAATTTATGGAAAAAGAAAGTAATATAAAATCGAAACTTAGGTATATAAATACAAAAATGCAATAGTAAAATCTAAGTATTAATATATAACTTCTACTTTATTAATTAAATTAAACTTTCTACGAAACATTTATGTTCATATCAAATAAATTAATAAGAAATAGCGAAAAAAATTTTCGGTTTACTTCAAATTTCCTTTATGAAATTTACCCTTATGACTAATTTGAATATTTACATCAAGTAATTTAAAAACAAAATATTTGGATATTTTCTGAACTTCGTAAATAAATTTTGTTTTCCTTAAGCCAAAATAAGTGTTGAAATTAACTTTCGTTTGACTTTCAATCTTTTTTCCAATCAATTTTCAACCTTTTAGATAGGAACAAAAATAAAATTGAATATTTTTCTTAAATATCGTTATTCAACCACGCATGCCTTGTAATGCATTTTTGTTCAGGATATATAGTATCCAGTTATTCAATCGAAACAGGAAGATAGATATTATCTCGCAGATGAAAACTGGGAAGAATTTTCCATCTAACAAGATATAATGTAATTGTAAAAGCAAATTTTATATAATTGTAAAAGAAAAAAATTTTACATTTATACAGAGTCCGAAATATTTAAATCAAACAATGATTGCTGCCAAAAATAATTTTGCAATTATCTTATTGTTTATCGTAAGAAAAATATTCGTACTGTGGCTTCATAGAGTTGATATTATAGCCCAACACATTCACAAAAATGGAAAAAAAAAAAGTCTTGTATCACACAAGACCTGAGCACAAAAATGACTTTTCCCAAATATCAAGTGTGAAGGAAAAAAATAATATTTGTTTTGAAGTACCAACGTATAAGTTTAAGAGAATCAGAAATAATTCCAACAAAAAATCGTCGAACATGGATTGAACGTAGGAAGTTGTTATTTTCAGGATAATAATATTTTCACGTATTTATAAATATTTACATCTAAGTTATAGTCATTTATATCAGATTCGACATAGTCATTATTAGTTAATTAAAATTTCCTATGGAGGAATTACATTTACGTGTATTGTATTTAATAATTTTTACTATCTTGAATTTTCAGGATCTCTTACAAGTGAAAAAAAATATTGAAAAGAGTTGGCTTTATTACTTCTTTCAGACAATTGGAGGAAAGGGTCTTTTTACTTGGTAAGTTTGTGTCATTAATATAATGTGAGTGTAAATGTAAGATGTGTAGGACACACAGAAAGAAACGCTTCCCATGCAACAATGAATATCCATTGAAATGGATCTATTTTCTGAAAATTGACATTCTCTTAATTATTTTTAATCAAAAGGTCTTTTTCATATTCAAGACTGTTTGAATATGCAATTCATATCACTTTTCTTCGTGCGAAGAGTGTCTTTAAAATTCCGACAATCATTCCAAATTTTTTGAAAATCTTTTCAAAGCAGGACCTTAAAATCTTATCTTGTAATTCTGAGAGTTGCGAGGAACTTTATCATAATATATCATATAGAGAAGTCATAGTTATCATATGTAGAAGTTATCCTATTACATATCACATTATCATACATCATATATATATATATACTAAGAAATGAAAGGAAGAAAAGCAATAGGAAAAAGAGAAGCAACTTACATTTAAAACGAATTTACATATCGGGAATAATTCCATAAAATTAGCATTCTTTGATAGTCGGTTACACAGTCTAATCTTAATAATGACTAATCATCATGATCATTCTCATCTAATA
The DNA here is from genome assembly GCA_021605095.1 of Caerostris extrusa. Classification (NCBI taxonomy): domain Eukaryota; kingdom Metazoa; phylum Arthropoda; class Arachnida; order Araneae; family Araneidae; genus Caerostris; species Caerostris extrusa. The sequence continues at coordinate 39,784 of BPLR01007205.1, forward strand.
GTGGGACAAGAAAGGCAGTTGCCTTTTGGATTCGGTTTGCAGCGAGGGTTCTAACTTTGCTGTCAACATAAAAAGCCAAACCATCCTTCGTTTTGACCAATCTGATTCCTAAGTGCATATCTTTAAAGTTAGTGAGATTGTAAAACCGTCAATCTTTGGCGAAACATTGGTAGTGTTACAGTGACTAGACAGAAAATTAGATTCCTCCTCATGGAATACTCAGACCCAATACGATGGGGCGTCAGCTAGCTATTCAGTCATTGGCATTTAATAAATGTCTAGAAAGTATTTGCATAGAAATTTTTGGTTATCTGATTGTAGAGAGTAATGTAAATTTACCAAAGTATTTTTATTTTCCCATTTAAATATAATTCATCATAATTTCTGTTACTGATTTTTTTTTAAATTTTACTTAACTATCATGTAATATTAAAGATGAATAAAAATTGCCGCATTTTAATTCAGAAGTTTCAACTTATTCTGTGTTTCAGTGACAGCACCCAGTGGAAAGATCGAAGGAAGCTGTTCGCCCCTTGCTTCCAGAGCAACATGCTCAAAGGCTACCTCACCGTCTTCAACGAGCACTCGCAGAAGTTCGTCAATCTTCTGCACAAGGAAACGGAAGAAGGAATTCACAATTGTGGACGAACCGATATCTCTGTCTGCCCTGGATATTGTATGCGGTAATTGTTTACTGTTGAATCTTTGATAATTATGAATCATTAATTTTTTTTCATAGACAAGACGCTTCAGGAAACCTGCACATCAGAAAAATAACATAACTCATCATAACTTATTATAAATGATATAGATGTCTATTCTTATAGTACGAAATAATTTTACAGTAAAAAATTCTAACACTCTAAACATACACATCAGAAAACATGGGCATTTTATACAGGATGTATATCTTTATTCTTATACTGAAAAGTAATTTTGGAATAAAGAAATCTATAAAAAATAGCCGTAATATGAAAAAAGTTATAAAAGGGCTAATCTGTATCTGATAATAATTTTACTATCTCTAATTGAGAATATTAGGAACCGTAATTTTATCTCATAAATTTTGAAAAACAGCTGATAAATCAAGTATAAAATGTATAGGGCCTCTAATTTTTAAGAGAAATTATGCTTTATAGGACAAGCAAGTTTATAGGGTACCTTAAAATACATATCCTAGAATCCAATATACCAATCCTGGGATCCAATCCACGTGGTTCTTTTATGTTGACGTGGTTCTTATTCTTTATTATCTACATCGTGTAGACTAAGTTCTCGAATTTCTTGAAAAGCACTAAAAATATATAAATATTGAGAGCTGAAGCAGATATCGCTTAAGGCTTCACAATTCTACCCTGAATTTAATTATATTCTTGATAAATTTCTTGATGACTCACATTTTTGCATCTGGGTTCTTTGTTGTTGTCGTACGACTTGTAACTATGTGTGGAGGCGATGCGAAACTGAAAGTTCTACCGGAAAGTTTTTGAGCAAAAATCATTGGATATCGAAGTACTTTTAAATAGTCTCCCAACTAAACTAATCTAACTCTATTAGACTTCTCTTGATGGAGGTTTCTAAAAGACAAGGTATGCAGCTCACCATAGCTGTGCTCGGAATTAACGTTAACAATCTGGGACCAGATTATAATTCAGATTATCCAGAGACCTCGAGATGCTACAGCCCGTTGAACATGTCCCAAATTGCCGATAATACAAATTTCGAGTTATAATTACTGAGAGTCTTGGATTTTTGATATATTCTATTTTTTACTATAGACAGATGTCAATTTCAAAATTCTTTTTTTGTTCGAACTTGATTTCACTTCATACGGTTACAGCTGCATATCCTCTATAATTTAAAAACTGCTTTTAATGTACTCATAATTCTTCGATATTTTAAAATTCTGCAAAGAAATAAGCATGACTGTGCATTCATATCAAAATTTTTTTTTTTACATACTGTTTAAAATAATATGAGGAAATTTAGGATTTCAATACATAAAAAAATCTTATCAACTACCCTGGTGGTGATATGGATGTTTTTTAGTTGTTCGGAGTCTATGCTAACCTGAGGTCAGGGCCTAATTAGACTAATGTGTGCAAAAAATGACAGAAGAGTGACACAAACCAAACCAAATCTATCAGCACTGTCTTTATTTTAAAAGGTAATAAGAGGAAAATCACTACTCTTACGTATGAAGAGGGAAATTTGTCTTCAGTAAAACTATTAACAATTGGAACTATTAAATTATACAAGGAAGATGTTAATCCAGATTAAAAGTCAATTTAGTTCCAAAAATCACAGGTATTTTGTCATTTAGATAATATGCTGTGAATGTATGATATAAATGACAAAAATAAGTGAAAATCTTAAATCTTCGACTAAAAATAAGATTAGAGGAAAATTACTAAAAAGAACGACTTAGATAAAGGGTGGAACTTTTAATTATTTCTTGTTATTATTTTGTAGATTTTATCTTCCAACCACAATGAACAAAATACCACTCAATAAGACATTTCTTAAATAGTAATTATCTGAAGTCATAATATTGCGATACTTCTTTTTGAATAATGTTTGTTGTAATATATTTTCTCTAATTTTTAAACATTTTTAAATGCACTCTAAATTATCATTTTATACAGCATCTTAATCAGATAACATATCGACTTTCTATAATACTGAAGAATACATGTACACACGCACACACATAAATATATACACTATTGTCCAATGAAAATGATATACCATGATAGTGGCACCCTAAAAATAAGAAATAAAAATAAAAATACAGGATTTATAGTAATTTATTATGTTTTCATTTACTGTAACTGAAATACCCGTAATTAAATATATGCTAGGGTGAAGGTGAGAAGAGTGGAGCAACATATATACTAAGAATAAAGAAGGGGAAATTGTAGAACGATTTTTAGCACACATAAATGCATTCCCTTTTCTGTTGCTTGTGCTCCATGTAACGAAAAGGCCGTCTTCCTTTCACGTATCTTAAGAGGATAGCAGTCAAACAGGCCTGTGGTCTTTTTGAGAGACAGGTGGATCTTCCTAAATGCCAAACAAGTCAGTTCTTTTCTGGTAGGAATACAACAAATTTATAAAATAAAATTAGCAATTGTACAAATCAAATTTGCTCATTTCTATGGAGATTCATATCAAGTATTTTTTCAGAAATGGAATGTAAAGGGATTCTTCCTTTTATTTTTTAGAATGCATTATGGGAGTGAATATAGGGCGCTTGAGAATGAAAGCAAGCAATACGTCGAATCTCTCTTCACAGGTATGTCGTAGGGAACTCATTAAATGCTATTTTCAACGATGTCAGACATACACTCAAGAGCCAAAACAATATGACCACCTGGCAATAACGAGGTCGGCCCACCTTTGGCGCGCAACACGGCTTCAACCCGCCTTGGCATGGATGCCACAAGTCCTTGGTAGATGGCCGGAGACAGATTGTACCAGATGTTTAAGCAACGGTCACGCAAATCCAAGATATTGCCGAATTGGTGGTCTTTTACGAACTCTGGCTGCCGTCCCAGGATATCCCAAATGTGTTCTATCGGATTGACATCCGGGGAGTTAGGCGGCCGGGCATTAACTGAAATTCAGCATCATGTTCCTGGAACCACTCCAACACAATTTTAGCCTTGTGACAAGGCTCGTCGTCCTGTTGGAACATTCCATTTCCAGCTGGAAAAACAGAGGCCATGTAAGGGGGCAACTGGTTCACAATGATGTTCAGATACCCTGTAGCATTCATGGTCTGCTCTACCACAACCACGGATCTCAGAGAAGCCCAAGAGAACATCCCCCAAAGCATAGTACCGCCACCACTGGCCTGTGTATGACCTACCATTGAGGGAGCAACTGTTCGCCTGGAAGACGGCGTATCTGACACGACCATCGTCGTGATGAATGACAAACCGTGATTCATCTGACCAGGCAACTCTCTCCCACTGATCCATGGACCAGTCACGATTTTCCGGGCCCAGCGCAGGCGCAGTTGGCGATGACGCTTGGTCAGCAAAGGCACACGAGTGGGATGTTTGAAGCCAGCCCCATATCCAACAATGTCCGCTGAACAGTGTGCTCCGTTACTATTCTACTTGGCCCTGCATTGTATTGGGCTGTCAGCTGAGCCACTGTCTGGCTCCGGTTTTGTTTTCACCATGCGAGACAGTCTCCGACGACCTTTTTTCTTAGATAGCGTGTGGGCATCCAACACCATGTCGGCTACTGCTGGTTTCACCGCCATTCATCCACTTTTTGTATAAGTACTAACAACTGTAGATCGCGAACAACCCACGAGTCATGCAGTTTTGGAAATACTGGTTCCGAGCCTTCGAGCCATTACAATCTGCCATCTATCAAAGTCGCTTAGATCCGCAGCCTTTCCCATCACACACAGAAGTAAGTGAAAGAATGATTCTTCTGACTCTCCAGCAGCAGTTAAATACCACTTCCACTAATCACGTGCCTTCCACGTCATCCAGGCGAGTTCATTGCAAAATGTAGGGGTGGTCATAATGTTTTGGCTCTTGAGTGTATTTTGCTTTATGCATTTGAAACTCTTTTAAACACGCTTGAAAATTTGCAATAACTTCAAACCGTGGTTCTTTTTTCTCAAATATCAATATTCATGATGGTAATTTTTTATTATTTATTAGAATATAATAGTGTTAATTAAAGTAAAATTCTTCAAAAAAATTATTAATATTTTATTTTAACTCTGCAGATAGATTTCTGTTAATTTTCGTAGCTTTTGTACTTTAATATGACAGTGACTTCATCAAAATAATTAGCTATCCATTTAAATTCTATGAACATTTTATTTAAATGGGCATTTCCTTCAAAGTCTTTGAATTATGTATAGTAGTACATTTTTATTAAAACATAAGCAGTTATGGATTAGTACATTTGATAATTCTAAAAATATTTATGAACAGCATCACCTTTGAGACAAAATACATATTAAAACTTTTATAACCAGTTGGTATGTGTTATTTTATGCAATCAAACAATAATTCCTCTAAAAATAGAAAATATACTTGAGTTTGCATCTGTTTCAAACCAAAACGAGTTGGCAATCACAAAGCTTCCTGAATGATTCTTGACTATCTGAGGAAGAGCGATCATTCTATAAAATTTTCCCAACTATTAGGAATTTTCAGATTTTTTCATTTAAGTAAATTTCAAAAATATGTTACAAATAAATATATTTTTGACTTTTCTAGTTCGTATTTGTTGAAGATTTCTATTTTCATTAAGCGAAAGGGATACAAGAAAGACCAAAGTATCATTATTTTTAAACATTGTGTTACTTTGTCCATTTACCAAATTATTAATCATTTTAATTATAAAGATTCTGGTATCATACATTGTGAGTTTAAATAAAAGTGTTTATTTTAAATACAAGTTTATTATAACGTAATTTTTAACATATTCTTATGTAAACGTAATTTTAGTTACCAAGTGCTTTTTACATAAAAGGTATATATCATGGTAGCTTTTTGCCTGAAGTTAAATACGTCTTTGATTTTTGTCAAAAAAGCGCAAAATTTCAGACATCACAGACATTCAAATAGGCCAATTTGTAGGAGCTTGACTAGCTGGAGCAACTGGAACAAAACATCACATCCTTTAGATGTTTCGAGGCAATGTGTCTTCAGTCATGGCAGCTTAGCCACACACAGCCCGGAAAGATAAGCTCGGCAAAAAGCAAAATACTGGATGGAGGAGGAAAAACTGAGTGAAAGAGACCGACTGGTATTGAATGGATTATAATGTCTAAAAAGAAAACTACTGCAACCAAAGTGACAGAGAGCTCAATCAGAATCTAGAAAAACTCAATGTCAATCATTACATTTAAGAGGTCACCTTCATAAACAGGACATTTACTGCAAGAGCAGCAATATTCAAGCCACTTGTTGCATCTACTAATGCCTACCTAGCTCCTACACAGTGGTGCCACAGAGACAAAATCTGGCGATTGATAAGTGAAGACAGTTTTAAGGTCAAATTGAAACATCTTTCTCACTTTTCCCCACAACAGGACAGATGAACGTTTGAGCACACCTTCACAAGCGTATGATGCTGATTGTCTCAATTGGTATTAGTCTCATCGATGTATGGGGAGTCATGTATCGGTTTTCTGCTGGTCCAATTACTCCAATTTAGCCGACCCAGCCCATCCTATGAATCAAACTTTGTGTTTTTCTTGCAGTAGGTGGAATTTTCCAAGATGATAATGCTCCTATTCATGTGATACGGCTTGTCCAAGTCACGGTTTGATCAATATGAGGATGAAATGAAACGTCTACCTTGCCTCGAAAATTACCCCATGTTCAATATCTTTATCAGTCGTTATGATCTATTTTAGAACGCTCAATCCAGAATAAACATCCTCTCCCGACATTTTCACGTTATCTGGGTGAAGAATGACTCAGTATTCATCTAAACACTATTCAGCACTTGCATGATTCGATTTTCAGAAAATTATATTTAAATTTAAATATAATTTTCCCTTTTCTTTTAAAACCAACATACAAAAAATCTATGTTTACTTTTTAATAACAGCAGCAAGAAGCAACTTATTTTTTTTTTTTTTTTAAAGGTCAATGGATCTTTATGATGGCTAAGAGTTCTCAAATTTTGGCAGTGGCCCAATCTCCTCTTCTGGAATTCGAGAACTGGAAAAGAAGCAGCCTATCACAACGAAAAGTAGTGAATGATCTCTCAAGAACTGTAAGTAGATTTATTAATTACGAATTTAATCAAAATTATACGTTTACCATCTGTCCACAAAAATTGCTTACAGTGCTATAAGACTTCAATTTCTAAGAAAGTTCAAAATGTAAATATGTGTAATTTACTGTGCTAATATAGTGATCTATAAATTTTATAAAGCTGATTTATCAAATTAATAGATACGTAAGCAACATTTAGAATATAAGAAACACTTAATTCAAGAAAATTTGAGATAAAAAAAACGATATTATATCTATTCTATATTACAAAAACATTATTTTTGACTATATGATATTATAAAAACATTATTTTGCGCAGTTTACTACAAATCAAGTTTAAACGTTTTAGAAATTGAGTTGTTCTCCATAGGTAAATATTGAATAATTGAATTCTGACAGTAGCCGTTTTATTCGATTAGGGTTTGGGTAGCGCTTGTTGTAAATATAAAATTTTGAGTTATTATACTGAAATATTTACACTATACTTCAGTCATTATTGTATTGAGAAATTAAATAAAGTATACAGAAATTACAGTTTTTACACATCATTCCTTAAACTACTTCAGTTATTATATTAAAAAATCAGTGATTTAAAATATTAATTTTTAAAGGCAATAAGAATTTCTGATACATTCTAAGAAAAATGGGTTTTAATTAATGAAGATGCATTCCTCCTTTATTGAATTGAGTTCAAAAAATATTATTTAGAATGTTCAAATTCGTTGTTAAAATCTATCAATTTTTTTAAAAGTATATTTGAGTTAAATTAACGAAATGAATTTGTGGAGTGTTTTAAAATCTCTTAAAATTTTCAAAATTATCAAACAAATATTTATTTCTCTACAATAAAAAATTGGTAATTAATTTTACATTTATTAGTTAAATTGATTTTATATTAGTCAAATAGTGTACAGATTAAAATAATCTTAATATTTTTGTATTTGCAAATTAATTTCTTAAAGTATTTATATAATTTTGTTGAGAGATTTAGTTAAAATGTTCAAAACGTCAACTCATTCTAAACAACTATTGTGTATGTTTCATGTGCTCAATTATAAAGAATAATAAATTAGCTGACCAAAACAGAAAAAATTGCACAGGTTTTTCAAAAGGCTTTTATTTTTTTTTTTAAAAATATGCTTTCACAAAAATGCATCAAAGAAGACAAAATGATTTCTTCATCTTTCAAAAACGCAATCTTGATTAATTTGTTCAATAATCCATTTGAATTTCTAGATAATCGAGGACAGGAAACGGAGGTACCTGAACGGTGAGAAAGCGTGATTTACAGCAGCAAGTACAAATCGTTGTTGAAGTCCTCTTGAAATTGCATCGAGGACCAAGCGCTCGATGAGAAAGGCGTGAGGCAAGAAGTGGACACTTTCATCGTGGCGGTAGGTCTCAGTTGGCTTTTATTTTCCAGTAGTATATTTTTACATGATATGAGATGTTTATTGATAAGCTGTAGGCAATGAGTATTTGAGAAGGTGGAGTGCAATGGGCCAATCTGAAGTTGGTTGAATTCAGAATGTACAAAAAAATTTTTTTTGTCCGAGGAATGTGTGTAGATTCGATTTCATAGGACTAATAAAATGTCTTAAGATGGTTGAATCCTGGTCGTTTCCGCAACATATCATACGGTAGAGTTTTCTTAAATATTCCCATAAATGCAAGACAATTACTCAAAGAGAAATTTAATGTGAGAGTGAAAAATATATTACATTTTTTCTAAGTTACGAAAAAATAATTTTTTGAAAGCTAATTTATGTATTCATTTCTGAAGATATAATCCAACATCACTTGTTAATATCTATTTACTAATCTGCAAGATATTGAATAACGGTAGTACTAATGAAAACGATTGGGAAAATCATGAAAAAAATTACATTGACTTTACTGAATTTTCAGGGTCATGACACAGTTGCGACCACTATCAAGTGGGCCCTGTACCTGATCGGTCTCCATCCTGAGGTGCAAGAGAAGATCCACCAAGAAGTGGACAGCGTGTTCGAAGGAGACGCTGAGAGACCGCTTTCGGTGGACGATCTCAGCGATCTCAAGTATATCTGGATTGCGTTTTAAAAGGTAAGATACATGAAGACATTAGGGAAAATGATCAAAACCAAATGAAAGGAATTATCCTCTTGAATATGAAATACACAATTTCCATTATTATTTACCTTTTTCACATCTTGAAAACTTTTATTAATTTTAAATGATATTTTCAATTAAAAGGTGTCTTACTTATTAACCAGCTTTATAAATTGTAAATCAGTTTCATCCGTCTTATTTTTTTTTTAATTCAAGATTGGTTGAAATAAATTTCTGAAAATAAACACTTTTGAAGAAATTAACTCTCAAAATGCTTCATGAATAGTGTTAGTCTTAAGGAATTTTCTGGAGAATTTGGCTTTTGTTGATATTATGGTTTTAAAGCCCTTTTCATGTCTTAACTTGACACTTTAAACATTTGTATATCCAATAGCTGTAAGTACTCGTAGTGCATTGATCAATTCTTTCTTCTTGAAGTTTCACATTTATCTATTTTGGCATTTTCCCATGCTTACGGAACTGTATAGTGCTTCTTATTGTATTTGGAATACTTCATTCTTCATTTATATCTAGAATCTTCAAACTTTCATATATATTCCTTTGACTATTGAATGTTTTAATGTTTCTTGTAGAATTTGGAATACTTCATTCTTCATTTATGCCTAGAATTTCCAAACTTTGATATATTCTTTTTGGCTATTGAACGTTATAGTGTTTCTTGTTGAATTTGGAACACTTCATTCTTCATTTACAACGACATTTATCTTTCTTTTGTATATACTTTTAGAGATTCTTGAACAATTCATGAAGTTCTTAATTTATTCAACATTGCTATAGTCATGTGGCTATTGAATTTGGCCATTCTTGTAGTATTCCAATCAATTGCTTCATATTATCGTGCATTTTTAAACATTGGCATATTCTTGAGTTTATTCATCAGTTCTCGAATACTAGTCCAAACATGCTTTGTCACGTGCTGTTGTTGTTGTGTTAAATTGAAATTTGCCAATCAGATTATTTATTAAATTTTTTTCTTTAAAATATATTTATGTCGATTAAAGTGGTTAATATATTTAAAAATGATATTATTACAAACATATCAATAATATTTAGGTTTAAGTGATATGAAAAGATTTCATAAATTATTGAAATAGTATGCCATATTAAATTCAAACAGCATTAAAGAGAATTGCAAATGTATTCAATGACATCAATGTGAAACAAATGCAGCCGCATTTTAAAGAGAAAAAAATTTCAATAAAAGTAAACAAATTACTGATTCCCACTGTATTTCATCATTATTGCACAGAACCTGTATGTAAATCTATATTTATTTTTTTGTCAAAATTCACACCCTAATTGTTTGAAGAAAAAAATGTTTAGGACTCTTCAGCCAAGATACAACTGCTGCACTATTTATAATTGAACTTAATAATAGAAATAACGCTGGTGATATTATCGGTTATCTCAAATATACAACTATTCTCCCATACTTAAATGGGAAACTACACATAAATTTCAATCTTTTGTTCATGTAATATAGTCCAGAAATAGACGGTCTGTTATATTTATATTAATGATCGGCAAGGTTGTTTGTCGTGAAATCAAAGATTGATGTTAAGTTGAAGCTGGATGTTGAAACTAGACATCTGAGCTTTGATTATCTAATTGCCGTAAACTATTTCTATAGTAGATACATACATCCACAAGGGTTCAGATGTAAATATTCGTTTTTTGGTAACTAATCTTTATCAGATTTAATTCCTGGGATAAGCCATCAGATTTCTTTGGAATGAAGCTCGTATTTCTTCAAACTGTAAAGACACAGAATAAGGTTTTTTTATATCTGGCTTTTGTTAATCCATCTACTATGATGTCGAAATAATGCAAGGTTTTGGGGCAATCCTTGAATTTCATTGCTGAATCAGCATTCAAAATATTGAGTCTAGAATAAATTATTCCGATTGATAGATTAAAGATTATTCAAAGATTATTAAGTGATTATTCATAAGATAGGTTTCACGTTAAAATGATAAAGTTTGATTTATGTCACTTCCTTCCTCTGTGTTTGTACATTTTCACCAAATTTTCTAGAATCCTTTAAACTGTTGAGAATCTCATCAATTCGATTGATAGCATAATTTAATGAAGCTTATTTTTTTTCATCACAATACATGACGAGATGAATATTTCTGCCACAATGGTGACAAAGATTCTTTATTTCGATACTTTCATGGTCGATCTTGGAAAGTGAGTATGAACGCACTACCCTTCATTTGGTTTGAGAACTTGACAGAACTGAACTTGCGAACTTGTATCTGAGTGGTTTATGTTCATCACATCTAGAAATTCGATGTCTTGAAATTTTGTTAAAATTTGTATTCGAATCATTAGTAACAGATGACATTTTGAAAGTTATAAAAAATTATTTTGGAAGCTCCTATCGCTATTGCCAATTTTGAAATTTGTCAAGATTTCAGGGATTTTTTCTTCAAATGTCAATATTTCAGATTGTCAAATCTTTTCTCGAATTGAATTATCACGAATGCCATGTACAAATTGTGCCCATAGAAAGATTTCTGCTATTTACGTCACACGGAGAAATAAATTCACAATCTTTAATATCATCTCTAAGTATTGCAATGTAATCAAGAATTGATTGACTTTCAGCATGATATGCTAATAAGAATTTATGTTGAGACAAAAGAAAATTTCTGGACAGTTTGACGAAATCAAGGCAGTTAACATTAATATTTATTGCATGAATTAGGTTGAAGAATATGAGCACATATTTACTTATTTTCAAATTGTTTTTCATTTCTAAGAAATTTCCGAAACGTTGATGGTAAAACATAAAAGACTTTTTCTTAGAGTGGAAGCAATCAACTTTCGACGAGAACTTTCTGACCTTTCATTAGAATTTGATTAATAGCGTCCGGTATTTGAGCAACCTAAAAATTTACGAAGAAACTGTTGTTGTATTTCAAAAAAGAATCCATAAACTATGCCATAAATCCATAAATTAAAGAACTAGTAAATACTACACATAACTAAGAATCCATGAAGCAGCCATAAATTGCCTAAATTGCTCAGCATTCATATGGAGAATACGCGAAATGCCATTGTTTGAAATCATAAGTCAAAGTCCGAAAAAAATCACATAACTCGACACCTGCAGGCAACAATTGGTCATTTTCAGTCAGTGTTTTCAAACTATATTGCTTGTTTTACTTCGTCGTAAATTGCAATATTTAAGTATAAATCGAATAAAAGATTCCATTTTAGACGTTATCTTTTATTATTTCTAACAATATCAAACTATTGCCATATTTATAATTGTAACTTAATAACGGAAATAATGATGGTGTTGCCACCGATTTCCACTAACTATACAAATACCGCCATAATTACTGAAAATAAATATTATTTTCGAAGTCCTGTTTAAGTAGTTTTTAACCATAGTTCCAAAAAAAAAAATTTTTTTAACTAAAAAATACCTAATTAAAATTAGATTCTATAAGTTTCAATATAATGCACCTTTTTCTGTTAACATTAACAAAAAAAATAATATAAGAAATCAATAAATAGGAATGAATAAATGGTTCCAAATCACTGTTAGATCGATAATTTATGTTCCTATTTAATCATATCTTTCATTTATTTTATATGTCAACTATATATATTTAATGTTTCAGGAATGTAATCGATTATATCCTTCTGTACCTCAGTTTGGCAGACATATTTCTGAGGATACCAAAATTTGTAAGTAGTTTAAATCGTATTATTTGTAGCATTTCCCATTAAATCAACATTTCAACTTATACAATAACCATTGATATACAAAATTATAATACATGCATATACATAACATAACTTATATATAGAATAAATACATAACATAACTTATATGTAAAACACATACTAAATCAATATACATACACACTTAACATGATTTTTCTCCAGATTTTGATCGAAAATGGTAAAATGATAGTCTATGGATGAAAAAAATTAAAGCATGAGCAGCTTTATTTAAAATAATAATAATAATAATATTAATAAATTAAAACATTGTTAAATTATAGAAATTTCAGAACTATAAAAATCTCAAACCATACATTCAAATGATCTTCTTACAATCTAGCTAAAGGAGTTATGTCTTGTAATATGTACCATAATAGATTTTTTTTATAATCTAGAGTATTATAATTCCTTTGACAGAAATTTTAATTTTAATTCATAAAAAATATTATATCAACAAATTTTAATATGAAATTTTTTCAATAAAACTGAACCATTCATTCAAATTCAGTGTCAATTTTTAATAAATAAACCCTTATCAATGCAGTGAATAAAAAATTACGATAAAAAATATTTAGTTAGCAAGCAATATACTTGTTGATAATTTATAATTAATTCCAATATATAAACTATTGTAGTATTATTCAATAAATATCTATTATGTAAAAATATATTTGTATATTGCAAAACATTTAAGGTAATTCTGTTTTGCTTTCATTAATATTTATTTTTTTTGTATGTTATCTTTATATACTAGTTTTTTTAATTAATTTATTTATATTTATTTTTTCTTTTACAATCCGTTTAATATTTTTCTCATATTATTGTATTGTCGAAATGAATTTACTTTTGTAATCTTGAATATTTTTATTGGTCTATTACAATTGTGCAAAAAACATTTCTTACGATTTTTTTATTTTTAAAAGAAGCAGCAGAATCGAAATTTCAGTGTAAAAAGAAATGCCTTATACCGTCTAAATTTGAATATTTAAATTTAAATTCCAGAATACTTAAAAAATTATTAAAAAGTATTTCTTTCTAATCTTTTCAAATTTTTATTCCACTCAAATTTTTTTAAATATTTCTCCATCTCTTTATATATATATTTGTTAAAACCGACATAGAAATGATGCCGTTAGTCTACGTATACTCGTAGGACGGCCAAATAATTTAACATTAATATAAAAACAATTAATAAAAATACGAAAATGAATACTGAAACAAACAACTATTTACCTTTACTTTTAATGAATACTAATATATACAATTACAATAAAATTTAGGATTTTTACATTGGCACTTGAAACAGAATAAATAAAAATGTTTATAGAGAAGCAATGATAATATTATGCATACCTCAAATGAAATATTCCCATGAGTGGGTAGGCAGTGATTTACCAGTAGCCTCAAAACCTTTTAACAAAAAAGAATGCTCCCCGCAAATTCAGAGATGGACATAGATATATGTCCATCTTTGAATAAATAAAATAATTATAATTATTATAACTTATTAGTAGTATCCAAGAAATTATAATTATATCAAGTAGCCATTCTCGCAGCAAAAATTGTGTACCAGGCTAACGCACTGTCGCAGATCGTTCGCTCTGCTTTCAACGGGTCTTCCTTTTTGCCCGCAAAAACTCCAAAAAAGGGTCCCACCAAAACCGACCGGTTCTTTTGGACCTGACCGTGTGACCAGGAGGGGTTATCTACCATTCCTGGATTCATACAAAAAAAGGAAATACCCTTACCCACACACAACAGGATAATTACAACAATATTGAATTAAATGTTGTAGAGTTGTTTGTACTAATTGTAAATGATTTATTTTTTTTTGTTTATAATAAATAATTAAGTTAATATAATAAAATAATTATAACTCATAGTTAAAATAATTTGAAAACGTATCCGCATCTGTTTAAAATCTAAATTTAACGCATTAAAAGAAGCATTATACAGTGAATTATGTACCCAACAAATCACTGATCACAAACCAAATCAATGATGTTTTATCTTTTCTTAAGTGATACAGGGGGAAAAATAGACTGATAGTTTTAGTTAAAAACACTAACTACGCTACTTCATTTTTGAGTAATTGCATTGGGAAAAAACAAATTTGACAAAAAAATTCTCATTTATCGTCTGTAGCAATATTGAATATCATACAATAAATGCATAGGTTATTAAAATTTTGGGATATATAATACAGTAATATGATAAAAGTTAATGACTGTTAAAATAATCATTGTTATTTTTACACGTATTTAATACTCTATACATTCTTACAACTATAATATTGAAACGCTTGCATTTTCCAGGTGGCTATACCGCACCCAAAGGAGCTTCCGCTATTGTGATGACGTACTTCCTGCACAGAGACGAAGATGTGTTTCCTGATCCGGAGAAATTCGATCCGGAAAGATTTCTTCCAGAGAGAACAAAAATAAGATTCCTGAATTTGCTTATGTTCCTTTTGGAGCTGGGGCTAGACATTGCATAGGTAAGGACTGCAACTAAAATCTTTATAAAATAAAAAAAATAATAATTAGATAATCATTCATTTGCAATTAAAATATGAATATCCACAAACCATTTATATAAGGTCCAAAATAAGGCCCAAAATTTGAAGGCTTAATGTAAATAGATTTAATAGTAAGTGAAAAATTTAAAAATTAAAAAAAAAAAAAAAAAAAAAAGGCTTAATTTACTACAGAATAAAAGATTGAAGCATAAAAAACACTATTTATGAAAGCGGTATAAATAATTGCCATTGTATGCTGATTTTTTTTAATCATCAACATTGTTAAATTATTGTTTTTATGAACAAATATATACACTGTTAATCTATTTAAAATATTAGTTATTTTAATTTTGTCTAAGTTTCAAATGTTGAATAAAAAAAAAAAAAAAAAAAACGGGCAAAATAAAATTCCAAGAGATAAGTAAAATTTATATTTTTAATTGTAAAAATATTTTTAGTCTGTAAAGCATAGAGCTATGTATCCATGAGAAATAAAAAATTAAATCGTTAAATCAAGTAATTCTAAATAAAATGTAGTTCATCAAAAATGTACATTTTTATTTACATATTAAACTACCTTAGAGGTAATAAACCTTCATTAAAATATAATATTTAAACTTGTAATCAAGTTTGACATTTTCATTAGTCTATTATCTAGAAGAAAGTATGCAATTTATTAGAAGACAATTTCGAACAGAATAACAATAGGAGTGGTATTTTCTCAAAGATTAAACGTTTTTGCATAATATAATACATGTTTTGTTTGAGTGTCATGCACAAGATTTTCATTGAACATGAAATCATTAAAATCGCGTTTAATGTACATTTTTAATTAAAAATGTACATGCGTTAAATCATGTTAAAATGCGTTAAAAATGTACATTTTTATTTACATATTAAACTGCCTTAGATGTAATAAAACCTTCATTAAAATATAATATTTAAACTTGTAATCAAGTTTGACATTTTCATTAGTCTATTATCTAGAAGAAAGTATGGAACTTATTAGAGTCAATTTTAAAAAGCAAGGATTGCAAAAAAAACAATAGGATTGATGCTTTTACTATTATTAAAGGTTTTCGTATAAAAATAATACGTTTTGTTGACATTTACAGGGTGTGCATTGAACATGAAAGCATTAACACAGTTTTTAATGCTTTCTTTACGCGGCCACCCAACATACAGATTCCGCATTTTACATATTGTTATTCGTATGACACATGAATTGCAAAAGAATAAAAAACACCTTATATGCAAGATAATCTATTTAAAATATTAACGATTTTAACTCTGTCTAAGCCTCAAATGCTGAATAAAAAATTATGGGAGAAATAAAAATCCAAGGGGAAAATCCAAATCCAATAAAATCAAGGGATAGAAAAAAAAATTTATATTTCTAAATTTTTATTTTAAAATATTTATAGTCTATAAAGAAATATTTATAGTCTATAAAGAAATAAAAAAAAGAAAGATAATATATCTATGCGAAAAATGTTGTTAAAACAAGTAATCCTAAATAAAAAGTAGTTCACTAAAAATGGATATTTTTAATTTATACATGAAACTGCCTTAGAAGCAATAAACCATCATTAAAAGCTAATATTTAAACTTGTTATCAAGTTTGACATTTTCATTAGTCTATTATAAGGAAGAAAAACATGCGATTTATTAGAAGACAATTTCGAACAGAATATCAATAGGAGTGGTATTTTCTCAATAATTAAACGTTTTTGCATAATATAATACATGTTTTGTTTAAGTTTCATGCACAAGATTTTCATTGAACATGAAATCCCTAAAATCGTGTTTAATGCTTCCTTCCATACAGATTCCGCATTTTACACTTTCTTATTTGAATGTTACGAAGAAAACACATGAATTGCAAAAGAAAAAACACTTTTCGGCGAATTACACATGGCATGTAGAATTGCATCTATTTGTATTTCGATAGTTATACTGTAAAATGCATCAAATTATCTCCGCAGGACGGTGGTTCGGAGAGATGGAGGTGAAGACCATGGTGTGCCACATTTTGAGAAACTTCAGCCTTCACTCGCTGGACTCGAGGGATAAAATGTTGACGGTCATGAACATCACTCTCCAATCGACTGAACCATTTCGGATCAGGTTTCGATCGAGACACAACAACAACAGCAAGTGACAAAGCATGGATTTGGACTAGTTTTGTAATATATTTGTAAATTTAAAATTAAAAATTTTAATCTCCCTTTGTGTGAAATAGTTACTTCTAACTTTAATTACAGACATCATGATTGCTAGTTTTCTGAGTTTTTCAGAAAACAAGGCATGCCGTAAAAATTACAATGTTCTTTAAAAGACTATTGTTATACCACTATTATTAATTTTATGCAAAGCTGAAAATTACTATGTAATACTATATAACAATTAATTTCATAAAATTATTAAATTCTGTTTAATCCACCTGCCTTACCACAAACCATGTACCAAAGATATGTTTTCTGAATCACAACTGTAAAATACAGAATAACTTTTTTGTTCTCTAAGTCTCACTGACGAATCCAGCACATATCCTGAATAGCAATTAAATCAATATTCTATAAGTTCTTTTATCCAACAAGCTCTTATCCAGACATATACCAGTTAAAAATCTGTAATTTGAGTATACTTAATTTATCTCTCTAGATATTTATACATATGCAGTGTTATTGAGACTAATTCTTCTATCAGTTGAAGTTAAACACATTGCTTTTATACTGCCTATTAATTTTGCTATTATGAATGCAAAGAGTGTCCCAAAATTCATGAGAGATATGATATGATATTTAATATATATTTGATATCTTGTTTCTCGAAAAACAATTTAGTTCGCAAAAAAAAAAAAAAAAAAAAATTATTCCCCGATCATAATACAGTTAAGATGACCATGTAAGGTGTTTTCATGATGAAAAAAATTTTGTGATATTAACCTAATTTCAATAAACTCAGCCTTAATTTCATCGATTTTGCATTTATTATTTTTTTTAGCTTGAATCTTGATCAGCTTTTTGATTCTTTTATGAAAATATAATATGAGCTATTCGATATGGGGTAGAAACTTTCAACTTCCAAGCTGTCCTATGCCATTCTCGAATTTGGCACTATTGGCAATTTATTAATCTGAAGGGCTCAATTAATTTAAGCAGCATATTCGCAAATATCTTCTGAATTTTAACACATTTCTAAAATTTATTTTTGAAATTCCTTCCTCATACGAAAGAATATAGAACCCCCCCCCCCCAAAAAAATACAACGTGATTATTCTCAAACTTTAAAATAGTGAGAAGTGCATTACTTTTAGATATTACATACATAAATTTTCCTGCTATATCAGGATAAGCAGACAAAGTTGTTGGAAATGTTTACATTTTCTATAATAGTCATTATAATTTCTCTTAGATATTGAAAATGAATATTTCTACCTCCGCAACTGACAGAATAAATATTTCTCTCTCTAGCTATGTTTCCTTGAGAGTGGATATTTTAGCACTTTATGAAAGGATTTATGGCGCTTCAATTTCTGGGACAACTCCCAATATTTATCTTATGTTTCTCTTGAGGTCATATCAAATTACTGGAAAGGCAGATACGCAGTTTATTAAGCATGGGTGCAAAACTTCTAGAAGAGGGAAACTAATGCATTATACCCTCCTTAAAAACAAATGCCTCTGGATATGTCATCTCATGGATTACCACCCTCTTTCTTTCATGGTCTGAGTGTCAAAACCTGAAATCGCAGTGCGTGTTGTGTACAGAAAATCACTAACTAATTGAGGTTTCGTTAATATAAAATGTTGCTAATAGAAGAAAGAGTTAACCCTTCAAAACAATAGGAATTTAAGCGTTTACGTAATTTTCCAAAATAAAACATAATAATACATTTTCCGTTCCAGTTCTTCTGATTACAAGTACTCAGAATACTGATTTATGTATTTTCGTTAAAATGCTTTTTATATGTATATGGTTATTCTATTTATTTGTCTGTTGTTAAATGTTATGGTCTCAAGTTAAAGACACAATACTCACGGTATACTGTAAACATCAATTCTATTATTAAAAAAAAAATGCAATCTATATCTTATGCGCTTTTGCCTGTTAAAGCAAGCTCACTCTTACGCAGACGAGGAAGTCATAATTACTTTGCCTCATTTACATTTTCATCTTTTGTAATCAATTACTCTCGTATGATATATAGGTGAGGCAACTTATCGCCGACCTTTCGTTAAACATTCAATAAATTAGCAACTTAAACATTTAGCAACATTATTTTTCATGATGCTAACATTTAAAGCAATCAACTATTAATTATGATTAATTTTTATGAATTATGATAAGGTAGTTAAGGGGGTCTTATACCCATAATCTGTACGCCATTTGTTAGTCAATAACTCGCAAAATCATTGAAAAAAAAATTTTATATGTATATAAATTACACTATAAATACAAACAAACTACTTGCATTACGTTTTGAATATAAAATATAAAGGACTTCAAAAGAAATTACTCATTTTGGCATAGCTAATGGGAATTAATAAAAGAACATTAATTTTATTATTAACACCATAATAAAAGACTATTATTCTTTCTGGGACCATTTATAAGTAGATAAATTGTCATCAACTAATAGCACTAAATAGCCAATGTTTACAGTGTCCTTTTCAAATACCCATTTGTTGCAATTTATTTTACTAAATAAGGTTTCTTTTCTTTTCCACTACACTAATTGAACTATTTTAGGCAATTTCTTCCCCAGAACCTTTCCAAGATTATTATCTCTAAATCAATTAAAGACTCTGAAACAGCATTCATTGATCGATGACTAACAAAAAATAAGCAGAAGTTAAAACTTCGAAATCATCACTCAAATTGATTCAATAGCTTAAAAATTCAAAATTTCTAAGTTCTAAAAATTTCTAAGTTTGTATAGTTTGTAAAATTTCTAAGTTTGTTAAAATTTCTAAGTTTATATACATGCAGTTGAAAATTTTCATAGTTTAAACTAGCACCTTTAACTACTCTTCCAAATCGAAACTTAAATGATCTGACCGTAACAGACCACGTTAAATATTATGGTTGGTAAAAAAGCACATACTCTCGGTGGATTTGTAAACCGTAATTCATTTATTCAAAAATCAAAAAAGGATTTTATATTTTTACAGTTCTTGTATTACAAAGCAAATTCACGCCCACACAGACGAGGCAGTCAAAATTCCTCTGGCTTCAGTGTACATTTCCATCTTTTTGTAATCAATTATTCTGGTAGAGCCATTTATTATATTCATGAAGCAACACTTGATATATGTTAAATAAATTAAAATATGTTTTTAATTAGTCTAGGATCTAACACACACAAAAATATGTTTATATTTATTTAAAAAAACATTTTCATTTATCAACGGAATCATCAACGATGATGAGCAACGAAATCACGAATCCCGAAAGTAAGTTTTTCCAGTTTAATTTTTATATTAAAAATATTATTTAATATAATTTAGTTTAATGCTAATTAATTATAAAAATTCCCATGATCATCTGTTAGAGTTTAATCGATTTCCATTATATAACGTAATTAGTTTGACCTATAATGATATTTGAGTATCTAATTAACTACAAAATTATAAACCAATAATCTTAATTTTTTATTCTACATTGATTTATAAATATTAAGATTAATTTACTGAAAAGAATATCCCTCCAACCATGAATAATATTCCAAATTCAAGAACATTTGGTTATTCATGTATATTAAATTTTAAACTGTATAAAATAAGTTTTGTTCAATTTAAACTAGTGTTGAATTCACCCCCTTATAATTTTTTATAATAAAGATAATAGAGTTTTTACATAACGGAATTCACCCGCTTTCACTTTTCAGCTATCAAGTGCATGATGCCACTGTGCATGCGCTAATCAAAACTCGGCTACTTATCGGGAAACTTAAAATGAGTTTTTCTTAGCCTCCGTTATCACTTCCGATAATTTCGAATCTGGAATCTTCCGATAATATTAGATCTGGAATGTGTGGAATTGGTAGAAGTGCAAATATCCAGTTCTCGATAGGAAAGAATTTTAAGATCTAACAAATGTAGATTTTAATCGTTTTTATCAGAGAAAATTTATCTTTTTTTAATTATATGTTTGTAATACAAAAAATTACAAAATGTATCCCATATATATGGGTTTTGCTCCACTTGCTAATTACTTTCATTTTTGACTGACAGATAAATATTTTTCCAATAAATCTTCAAATATTCATAGAATATTAAGAATTATATTATTTTTATATTTTTCTGCCTAGGGCCTAAATGGCCGAGTGGCTAGCGCTCTGGCGCTCGATACCACAGGTTTCGGGTTCGAGTCCCGGCGGTGCCATGGTTGTATGTAGTGGTTCGAATCCACTGAAAACCGTAGGTCCCGGTCCTAATAAGATCGTAGAGCGTTGCGGGGGCATTGTTACTCTGCGTCCGTGGCTTATCTTCAAGTTACACGCGCCCCCTGGGTAATGCAAAGTGAGTACGTCTGTGCAGCGCTTACCTTAAGACGTCCAAGTCTAAGTGTTTGCCAGCTGCATTAGAAAGAAAAATATCTTTTTATCTTTCTTGAAAACTTTCTGCTTTTAAATCTTTCGTGTCCAATTGTAGTAAATGTTTAATTTAAGTTGCTTCACGATTATGCTCTTAAAGTTATTTAGATTGTATGTGTATCATTTCTACTATTTTTTTTTTTTTAATTCTTACAAGATTTTTTTTCCTTCTAAGCAATTTCATTCCTATTTTTTGCAATTCAAGAGGCTATTTAAAATTAATAACCGGTACTTGTAATTCGTCTTGTTAAGATGTTGCAGGATTTTAGCTTCAGGTGTATGTAATACAAATTTAGTAATGTTTATACATGTTTGCTTAATTTAATAATTAAAACAAACATGTTTTAATCATTAAATGTATCGTAACTAGTTCTGTTTTTATATTTTCATTTCGAAACTTATGTTTAATGCAAAAATTATATTAAAATATTATTTTAAATATAATCTCTAAGATTTAATTATTTATTTAGTTGAGTAGTTGAAATTCAGAAATATAGTAATTGTTATTTAAATGCAATTTTTATAAATTAAAATATAGTATTTAATTAAAATTGCTTTTCTGTTTTTATGAAGCTAGGTCTTTATATACAAATGTTTAGTGGTTTTAGTGGTTTCATTGGTAGTAAGCTTTAGCAGGATAATTGTACAAAATCTAAAACTACCTTAAAATACATCATTAAGAGAAGTGAACTAAAAATTTATTCTTTCTAAATTTCTTATAAATCATTTACCCGTTGAAGATTATACATACAACAAATGAAAAAAATAATAATAAATGAATATTTAAAATTTTACTTAAGAATTAGTGAACATAATTATTTTTGATGCTTAGAAACAAATATGCTATGAATGCACTAATTTTAAACATGATAATTTATGTTTCTTATGTCTAGTTTTAAGAAAATATACTATAAACCTATATTAATTTAAAAACAATAAAAAAAAAAGAAGGGATTTTTTTATTTAAAAGCATATTAAAAACTTACTTGGTATAAATAATTTACTTTAATTATTAAAATTCTAATATTTAACTATTTTTATTTTGATAACTCTTTTATTTTTATGCTAATTAAAAAAGTACTATAGAAGCATTTTCCACTTATTAACCTGCTACATTTGATAATGATTATTTAAGAAATAATTTGTAAATTGTACTTGTTACTATGAAGAAATTAGTATTTTTAATAGTATAATATTTTAAAATATTAAAAATAAGCTATATATAAAAGTTATTAATTTTGCACCCTCCTGTTTTAACGTATTTATATTAGTATATACTTATTTATCTGAATAGTACTTTTTATATTTTGAATTGAGTTTTATAATAAATTTAAAATATATGCAGATAAACTAAATGTACTATTAAATAATTTATCAATAATTTTGCTTAGAAAATTATTCTTTACTTAAGAAAACAGCGTATAACAAGAAATACATTTTTAGAGATTTGGCTTATATTTATATTTGTTTGCTATTTTTTGGATTACAACTTTCTATTCTATTTCTTGCAAATTTTTTTTTTTTTTTAACAGGATTTTTGTAACGATGGAAAAGTTAATAATTATTATTATTTAAAACCTTTCTATTATCTGCATATTAAAAGTTAAGTAGTAATATATAAATGAACCACTACATTTATACACTTTTATAATAAATTGTAAGTATAAATAAATTTACCACAATATGTTTCTTAATAAATATGTTTATTTGTTACAGCATTGTTCTTTACATAAAGAAATTTTATGTAAATTTTATTTATATAAATTTAAATTTATGAAAATCTATTTTAACGTTTTCATCAATCATATTGATTAATCATTGATTTGACAAATTGATTTAAACATTTATTATAATTGTACAAATAAAACGATTTAAAAAATAATACAATTCATGGTTCATAAATTCAAAGATTATTAGGCACTCTCTTTGACGTACAAAGATGAATAGCAATTAGCAAATGGTGCACAAGCGTATATGAGATACAATTTGCAATTTTTTATATTACAAACGTATAATCAAAAAAGATAAATTTCCTCTGACAAACGATTAAAATCTTTATTTATTACATCTTAATAAATTTTCTTACAGAGATCTGGATATTTGCACTTCTATTTCATCACCCAGCTCCTCGCATTCAAGATCTAGTATAGCAACTTTTTGAAATTTTTGAGAAATGAATGTCTTTTTAATCTTCCCGATAAGTAGCCGAGTTCTGATTAGCGCATGCACAGTGGCATCATGCACCTGATAGCGGAAAAGTTAAAGCATATTGCTTCCGTTATGCAAAAACTCTCTATTATTTTAAGAAGAAATATATGTTTATGAAGAGGATTTCAATAAAAAAGCAAAATCGATTGGTTGCTGATGGCGCCATCTGTTGGCTGAGAAATGAACGTATTATAGTATTGCAGAACAGTAACAGTTGAATTTGTAAACAGTTTGATTCGTAGGATGGTAAAGTTAATTGGTTTTAGAGTCTTGAAAAATAAAATTTCATGTAAATAAAATCTTGTTTGGTAATATTAATTATATTTTATCAGAAAATATGAGGATTTTAAAGTGGGTAGATACCCCTTTGTTGAAATTCAAGAATATGGCTTGCTCATGGTGCCATAGACTGATGAAGCTAAAGACAGCAAAAATTCTTGGTGGGAGTTTCGATATCGCTACCTTTCGGTTGCTTGATCGTTACACTAAAAAACCAGATGTGCTCTATAGATCTATTGTAACAGTTGCAGGTTAAACCAATTATATTTTTCAATGTTGATAACTGTATTTGTTTTTTAATGATAACTGGATAATTAAAAATTGAATCGGTTTTCATATATCGCGAGTATTGCTCAAGAAATGTTCAACATCATGTTCACTGTTTTCCGCAGCAAATTCAAACCGATGAACAATATACTCTGAAACAGATCGGAGGGAATTAGTAATGATGTTAAGAATGTGTTGCGCAATGCGTGTTTTTAATTCAGTTAAATTTGGAATAGGACTATTGAACACAGCATTTTTTTAGCTAACCTAACAGCCAGAATTTACAAGGATTAAATTCAAATTATCTTAGCTGCCAGACTATTGTTAAAGGATGTCAGGCGGCCTGATGGCCAAGTGGTGTTTGGTATCGTAGATTTACAATGTGAGAGGGAAGCGCCCTTTTGCATAAAAAATATGATATCCACCCATTCCCAATGTTAAAGTGTTGGATGATGTGTCTTATAAAAAAAAAGTCTCCAAATACTTTATCATTGACACACAGTTAACAAGATTTGCTATTCGAAAAATAACGGGCCATTAATCCACTCGAACATATTTTCATTGCACATAATCTTCAATTTTGCGTATTGATATGGCCTTTAAGATTGACATGGTTTTCGTTTGTTCATAAAATCTTCAAAGGCGATAAATTGCCCACTTCCATGTGAGCAATAAACTCTAGAACAAGAGTTTATCTGACTGGTATGCCAGCTAGGAGGCAACACCTGAACGTAGGTAATTTTGAATTGATAACAAACAGGATTTTTCTTAAAATTTTATGCAACATGTTCACAGGATGTTCGCATGTCTAAAGATTGGGCAACTCCACATCACCACTCATCACTTCTTGCAGTGCAGGAAACACATCATCTACTGAGGTCGAATGATCACCAATTTCCCTTCAAATTCACTTTTGTCTTCCAATTTCTTGATAAAATTTTCTAGATTATTTGTAGACATTTGACCGCAGCATTTTTTTAATACTTTTTGATGTCCGGAACTTCAGCAAGTACTGCCGAACGCTCAGCAATCTTGTAATCTACAACTTCACCAGCAGGGAGTGATCCTTTATTTAGAGAATCATGGCGAGCTTCAGAGCGCTTGACTTGATTCACAATCTTCGCATATATCCCCGCGTTTTTATAACAAATGCAGTGTACTTATAGCACTTTTGCTTTAGTTTCTTTAATGCTTTATTTTATTTTCAATATTATGACGAGTATAGCGGCATAATTTACGAGTATTTCGATCTATTTACTGTACTTATAACATACCATTATTTATGTACTTATAGCATGCATTATTAATACATAGGTATATTATTTCTCGCAAAGTAAAGACAATATTACAATATTTTTTTTACATGTATTTGTTTCTAACTTCTTTGTCATCAAACTTATGTGAGTGCAAGCTTTTCGTGGTTTGAACTAAAAGTAGGGTTTTATTCATTTATTTATAATAAGTAATTATGTTTATTTACGTACAATATTTACACAGTTTTCTTTGTATAGCATATACTAATGTAAATAAAAGTATAAAATATTATTTT
Organism: Caerostris extrusa; assembly: GCA_021605095.1. NCBI lineage: Eukaryota > Metazoa > Arthropoda > Arachnida > Araneae > Araneidae > Caerostris > Caerostris extrusa. The sequence continues at coordinate 65,823 of BPLR01007205.1, forward strand.
TTAACATGAAATGAAATCAAAATTGTTGGCAACTTTTGAGGTAGTAATAATTTGCAATAATGGTAATTTGATTGCAGCAATTGTCTGTTTTGTGCTAAATAATATAATTAGTTAATTAATTATTCAATCGATACATCTTTTATAATACAAATAGTTAAAAGCGTTGTGAGAAGAAGAAAACATATGTCTTAAAACAATATAAGCATAAAATAATATTACAGCAAATTAATAAAATCTGAAAATTTTTTGAAATTGATTAAATTAAGAACCTTTCAAAATTTAGTGTTCGTAGATATTTTGAAAGATGAATTAAATGTCAATATATTTTTCTTAAGCTATGCTTCAAAGGCTGCGATATTAAACTGTGTTTATTAAGAATTCCATATTTAGCTAATACACACATATATTTATATCAAAAGGATTTTCATGAGTTTTCATTTCAGGTAAATAATACAAGTATTCGATTTAATGATATCTTTAAGAATAGCATACATTCATTTTGAAAATCCAGCACACTTTATTTCAAAAGGTTTTCGAATCTAAGATAAAAAAATGAATAAAAGAAGAATTGCAGTGTCAAAAAATAATTTAACACTTTCTACTAAACAAGGGTTAAATGCATTTCGACGGAATATTTTTCAGAATGAGCCTGAGTATGGGGGATTTAAAGAATTAATAGTTTGCTTTTTTTATCAAACATGAACATTAAACTCAAAAAATTTTAAAAAAGAATATTTGATATAAAATTTCAATTTCAATATGCTTTAAAGAATATTTGATATAAAATTTCAATTTTAAGCTTTTTATTAACGATTAGTTGTTTAATTTTTATGTGTTCTGTATATATTAAAAAAGCTATTCGAGATTCCCGGGAATAAGCAAATTATCGAACTTAAATGTTGGGGGGTAACATAAACAGAACATTTGACAAATATTTTGTGATGGAAAAAATTAATGTTTAGTTTATTTTACCATTTTGTAAAATTTGATTACTTATTTTCAGTGCCGATATAAAAAATTCAATATAATTTAAAAAAATTTCTAACATTTTATTGGTAAAATATAACATTTTTGATCTAATTTTTCTAATCGATGATAATATTGGTAAAATTTGTGTCAATATATTTATAAAAACAAAATTTTACTAACATAAAAATAAAGTATGAATTTAACAAAATGTATTTTAAGACGTTTAATGTTTAAGAGCATTAATATGTGTTAAAGTTTAAAGGTGAAATATTTAGGTTGAATAAGAATATTAATTTAGTGTTTCAGCACGTTTATTAAATATTTATTTATTTTAACAAATATAAAGTAAATTCCCGAATGAAATAATTCTCGTGAAATACCAAATATAATTCAGAATGTTCCAGTAATTTAGTAACTAAGAGAAAAACAAACTTTGGAATTTTTTCAGTATGACGCATAAATAAGAGACAAAATATATATATATATATATATATATATATATATATATATATATATATATATATATATATATATATATATGTATACGTAGTGCTACTGCTGTTGCGCTAATCCTATTAGATCTATGTCCTCCAACAGGTTAAAGTTCTTAAAGAGCGTTAGATAAATACCAGTTTTAATTAAATCTACTTTCGTAGATCCATCAGTTTTAATCATAGTCCCTTAAATATTCTTAAATTTGTAATCATTTATTTGCATTTTAGAAAGAATATTGTAACGTCTCGGACTGTACTAGATATAACGACTTTAAGAAAAGTGCCACTTACAGATTCATGGGAAACACTTTAATTTTTATTTACATGCAATAGAGATTGGAGATTTTCAAGTTCTCGAGTCAACGACGAATCTAATGCGCCTGGTTTGCGGTAGACCTTAATTATCAGACAGCATGATACACGAACCTTGTGTTACAAAAGTTTCACTTTGTAAACAGGCGGAAAATCTGGCCTATTCAGTCACTTTAGAGGACAAAAAGAAGAAAATCGACACTTCTGGTCAACTCATCGCAGAACTCTTTTTCTTCTTCACCAAAACTGTCCTTTTAAGGGGTCCTCCTAAGACGGGGTGTCTGCTTTGCTGATTTTTCACTGGAGTAGATATTTCTCATCACCAATCACAATGGAACAACTCATGGTATATCAATTGGTTGAAATTCAGTGTGCAATTGTTTCGACCTGTGAAGGTCACACAGACATTCGCTAATTTCTTGAGTCTCATTTTTACATGATACTGAATATCTGCTATTAGATTTCAGTTTGCAAATTGATATCGTTTGTACAAAACATTAATTGCATGCAATTAACCACCCGCAATAAAGCTCGTCTGCTGTCAAATTTGAGTGAGAAGTTTATTATATATACCTCTGTCCTGGGAATGAAATGCCAAAATATTTCTCATGAGATTCTTCTCGCAAAATTCTTTCGGAATCATGTAGAATGGTTAATATAATTTGTATTATTTGGCTTATTAATAAGTGTAACTTAACTAACTGTAACTAACTTATTAGGTGTGACTTAACTTGTTAGCATTTATATTTTTTAACATCATTATGTACATACAATAGATTAAAAATCATCAAAAAATCTTGACTTTTTTTCAAACAAGCGGTACAGAATATATTTAGTAGTTTATCTGAAGAATCCTTTAGCTTCATAATAAATTAAGAAAATCATCCAGTACCATTTCGGAACCATGTAGAATCATGTTATTAATAATGTCTAGTCAATGTTATTAGCATAGTATTAGGGGACAAGTAGGCAGGCACATAAATGCTCAGAGTTCCAGAAAATATGAAGGTTCGATTGTAAGACCGACAAGAAAAACAAAAGTGAATGATTTATACTGCATGCATAACCTGTAGGCCAGAAATTCCTTGCAAAGGAAAATAAAGAAAAAAAGACATATGTGCTCCACCGGGAGAAGATCTGCAAAACGCTCTTCAGATAACACTCCTTTATCTGGGAGATTGTTCTTTCCAAATTCTATTTCCACAATTGCAGTGGTTTGCAGTGATTGTGGTTGATTTCTGTGTAATTAAGAAGTCACATTTACCATCTACACTCATGCCCATAAATTAAGGATAATTCAGAATCACACCGAAGTTGAACTCTAAAATAATAATTTCACCTGTAGAATTATCACACACATCTTGAAGAAGAATATGCAAATTACAGGAAACCACCAGATGGTGCGGATAGTACGTCACAATGACAAGAGTGTAAGAGAGGGGTATATAAGGAATGGTGGCAAAGAAGTAAAATTGTTCACAAGCGCTTTAAAAAGCCTTTCAGTGCAATAACCGCATAGTTATGGCACAAAGGAAGCATTTGGATGATTTTTTACGTGGTAGAATTATCGGACGAGTGGAATGTGGACGTACCCAGCTGGAAGTATCCGAGGAACTTGGAATCGCCCAGAGTGTCACTTCCAGGCTTTGGCAACGATTCCAAGGTGATGGCAATGTGAGTAGATGTTACAGCACAGGTCGCCCCCGAGTTGCAACGCCGAATGAGGACCGGTATTTAGCAGTTACTGCCAAAAGAAACAGACGGAGCACAGCATCAGACCTGTCTCGTCAGCTCTCTTGAGCTACCGGTAGGACAGTTTCAAGGCAGACCGTGTACAAACGCTTAGGACACATTGGTCTATATGCGCTTAGGCCTGTCGGATGTGTTCCACTTACCGCAACTCACTGTCGCCGGCGATTAACCTGGAGTAGAGAGCATGCATTGTGGACACCGCAACAGTGGTCTTGTGTGATGTTTTCCGACGAGTCGAGGTTTAGTTTGCAGTCTGATTCTCGCCGGACTTTCATATGAAGAGCGCCAGGTACCCGTTACCACCAAGAGAAGACCATTGAACGACACCGTTATGGTGGTGCAAGATGGCTTGTTAGGGGAGGAATTATTCTTGGTTCCAGAACTGACCTGCATGTTCAGAGTGTAACGATGACAGGCCACATGTATCGGGATGTCATTCTGGAACAACATGTACGTTTGTTTCGGGGCACCATGGGTGCTGAATTTCTGTTTATGGATGACAACTCCCGTCCTCACCGTGCAAACATTGTAGACGAATGCCTTCAATTGGAGGATATCACCCGTATGGATTGGCCAGCATACTTACCGGACTTGAATCCAATAGAGCATGTGTGGGATATGCTTGGCTGACGAATTGCAGCCGGTCAACCCCCTCCCATCTGTCAACCGGAACTTCGGAGGGCGTTGCTTGATGAGTGGTGTAATATTCCCAAGATCAGATTGATAATTTGATATTCAGGATGCTTAGGCGTTGTAAGGCCTGTATTGCATCGTCCGGGAGACATACTCCATATTAACCATCATACTAACCATGTTATACTTTCTTTTGTAAATAGGTTTTTTTAAATTTGCTCCAGGGAGTAAAAATCGCAATTTTTATTAATTATGTCAAACATATAGCATCTTTTTTGTTCTTTACATTTTGTTTAATAAATAGACTTTACAAATAAGTCAAATTTGTTTTGCTTCTGTCTCTTTCTTTGCCTGTACTTCATTATCCTTAATTTATGGACATGAGTGTAGTTTAGGTTAAGCCCGGTTTTAAAGAGATGAAATTGAAACTGGAAGTATTGCTCAGTTTAAATTGAGTATTAATAACATTCTTCCGGAAATGATAGGTTAAAAAACAATTTATTGTGAACCACCTGAACGAATCACACGAACCGTCGAACGAACAAAAGCAGTATAAAATGCGCATATTTTTTGTTAATTCTAAGGAAGTTTTGTGCCGGTATCTGTTGAAATAACGTAAACTCACAAATAAAATAGGCCTATAATATACTAACTATATACTGATGATTCGACTACTAGTTAGATTCTTTGTTTTATTCTGTTGTCTAAATTATAAACGTCCTTCAAATGCGTTTGCTTTTGTTCGTGTTTAGGTAAATGGGCAATAACATTAATTTCATTTCATCATTTATTGTTTTCCAAATTCTTTACTTGATTTCGCTGTTTGACATTTAAATTCTATTTTTTTAATATTATAGATTATTGTTTGTCTGCATGTTATTTAGATTAAAGACATTGATATATTTCAAAGTTCTTTTTCGTGAAACAGATTAGCATTTGAAATTGAAATTACTGTTTATCACAATACATGTTATTGCACAAATGACTCTTGATTTGATGACGTCATAGCAAATGTCATTTGAAAAGATTTGTTTTGTTGGCCTCAGAGTGTTTCAAATCGACTTCAAAAATCTGCTGGTTTTACTGTCGTATCATATATAGAAATTGAGCAGCAATTGATGATAACCATATCCGAGGCCATTGCTTAGCACTGTAAACGATGCTGAAATAAAATTATTTCCAAAACAATTAACATCTTTCACATAGTTCATCATTATTTTGTTATGTCTTGCGGTGTGGACATTCCATATCTCTGGTGGGATTCAACCTGTCGCTACATCTGTTTTTGTCATTACTGAAAAATGTTTGACTCCCTGACCAAACCACAATTTCTCAATCCGTTGTACACATTGTCTTTCCCGGCAAAACTCCAAACAGAAGACACAAACGCATGCCATCTTCTTAGCGGGCAGCAAGGGTGTAAATCACAGAGAACTAAACAACGCAAACTGAAACAAACTGCAATGTTGTATTCGATGCTAGAACATTTTTATTTTGAGGGTCACTTTTATACAGAATACTTTTCTGCACTTTTATTATATATATAGCAATATCGAAAACGTTTATTCATATAAATATGTTGCTCGGAACGTATTTGCGATAATCAACTCATATTTCTGAAATCATATCTGAGAACTTACCAAAAGTTTGAGATTTCTGTTTTGTCTAGCTACTATCAAAAATTAATTTTACTAGAATATCTTATTCGAATACAAATAAATGGTTAGGATTAATAATTTTCATATTGAATATATATCTAATCCAGTTGATGGCATAATCTGAAAAAGTAATAACTTTTTTTTAGCTGCTTTTTAAAGCCATTACATATTTAACAAAAAATTTTTAGTGTTTCCCCAGAGAATCTTTTATTGAGAATTTCTGTAAGCAGTTGAATATTGAAAAAGACACTCAATTGTTAATGACTTTCCATCATTAGTCGATTTTTTAAATTGCTTCTATGTTAATATTTTATCTTTAATTCTAAATAAATCTTTAATTTTTAAATATAATTCTAACTACAATTTGGAGAAACAAATTCGGAAAAATATTAAATCGTTGAATTCTTTAATATTATTCATTAACCTTTTTTAATGTAACTATAGCAAAAATTCCTAATCCTTGTTAACATTTCAAAAAAAAAATTCATAAGATTTATCAATTTATTTTCAGTTAGTCTTTCAATCAGAAGAATAAGTAATTCTTCCTTTAGTATCGGTAGAATGCAACCGACTACTTGCACCTTTTAATTTACAAATTATTAAATTTATTTGAGTATTATAATTTTTTTTATTTAACGTATCCGTAGTTTATTAGACACTTCATATAAGATTTTGGGTTAAAATCGGGTTTTCATGTGTCATAAGGTATATTTGTCAGTTAAGGGTGATTATAACTTGAAAAAACTCTGTATTGGCTTTCAATACAGGCAGAAGTATTAGAACTATATTTCGAAGAGCATAATCATTAATATATAATATTTCATTTTCTTTGTAAAATTGAGTATCTATCTTTCATTACTTAAAAAAAAGGAACAAATGTGAATATATAATTCACACCAAGTGGAATCAAACGTTTTTATTTCATATTACAAAAAGTGCTACAAAACCATTCCAGATTCACCTGTTGTCGCATGCTGTTGTTGTTATGTCTCTTTCGAAACCCGATTCGAAAGGATTGAGATGACCCTCCGGTCAGTGAATGTTCATGACCGGCAACACTTTGTCCCTCTAGTCCAGAGAGTGAAGGGAGAAGTTTCTCAAAATGTGGCAACCATGGTCTTAACCTCTATCTCCCCGTACCACCGTCCTGTGGAGAAAGCTTCAATCCTTTTGTATCAACAGAACACTTGATGCACTCCACCATGTCAATATCCATAGATTTAGAGACAGACGCAATTTTATATGTCATATTTAATCTTTCCACAGTAGTTTTTTTTGTTTTTCAGTTGTTGTAGGAGCACAAAATAACATAACATTCATTTTATTATCATTCATCTTGCTTCAATTGCAAAAACTTCGTGATGGATGATAGTGAAGAGGAAGCATTAGACATGATTTTAATACAACATGTTCAATGCGCGTCTCGTGCATGTAATTTCATTCAATCATGTACTATTTTACACGAAATCTTCTAAACATGGAGAAAGATTTCTTCCAGTTGATTTGCAGTGTTTTTATGTTTGACATGGTTTTGCTTAATTCTATATTATGAATGAAATATTATGAGTGTTTCTTACCATTTTTAAAAAAAACACTAAAAAAATAAACATGATCTGATACTTATGCTCTATTTTTATACAGAAAAAAATGCCCCTTTTCATATATCCTAAATAGAAGTTGACTACTTTAGAAAAGTTTCCCGTAATAAGGTGATAAATAATTTAATATTTTCAATATATCTTCAAAGAATAAGCTCTTTTAATCAGCTTCATGATTACTTTCTAAGATTATGGTTTACGAAAAGGTAATACTATGTTGTAAAATCTGGGCCTATAACGGTTTCAAGAAGAGGGTCTCTTTCAGGTTCCTGTGAACACTAAATTTTATATACAAACATTATATATATATATATATATATATATATATAAATAACGAACTCTATTTACGAAAAATGAAAACTAGGGATATAAATTTGATACACAAGATCAGTTAACTCCATGTTCGGAGATTTTTAAAGATCTCGTATCTACAATGAATCGAATGCACTGGTCTGCGGCAGACCTTAATTATCACAGGGAAAGAAACCATAAGGTGCTTACTTTATAAACAGGCGGAAAGACCGGCCTATTCAGTCCCTTCAGAAAAAAAAAAAGAAAAACAACACTTCTGGTTGACTCGCCGCAGAATTCTCCCCTTCTTCACCAACAATCTCCCTATAAGACAAGCTTCCCTCACTTCTCTTTGAGTAGACAATTCTCAGCTTGTGGTCTATCACCAATCACGATGGTACAACTCATGGTATATCAATTGGTTGATATTCAATCTGTAATTTTTTCTGGCCTATGAAGGGTTCACCGACATTCGCTAATTTCATGCGTCCCATGATAAAGAATATCTACCATCAGATTTAAGTGACAGGTTGTTCTCATTAGTACAAAACACTAATGGCCTGTAATATAACTAAAAACAATACTGCTGGTCTGTTGTTAAATTTGATGATGAGTTTGTTTTATATTTGTCAAATAACATACACCCGTCTCGCCTGGGAATGGGAGGCCAAAATTCTTCTCGTGAGAAAAGAAAATGTAACAATTTAAGCCTGTAAAACGAAGCAATTTCACAACTTAAGAATTTTGCTTCAAAAGTAATATAACAACAATAGATTTTACTATTAAATCAAAACTGATTATGAATTTTTGATCAATCAGGTTTTTCCTTTAATTCCTAATTAATTCCTAAAACCCTTTAATATCTTTCTTAGTTTATAAATTACTTTTAATAATCAAGCAACTACTTCAATCCGGAAGCAAATTTTCGGAAGCAAATAACTCTACATTAATTCAAAAAAGAAAAAAAAAAATATATGAGGAAAAAAATAACTATTAAAAATTGTGCAACATTATCTTTCCTTGTGCGTGTTTTAATTTAAATTACGTCTATGACAGTTTCTACGTTAAATACGTTATTCAAAGGATACAAATCCTGTATGTAACTAATCACATTGTAACCTAACATGCATTTTTTTTAAAAGTACTGAAGTAAAAATTGAAATACATCAAATTCTTTATAAAATTTAAATAAATAATTATAATTAAATTACCAATTAATAGACCACTAATTAAATCAATAAGAGTTTTATTAATTAATTAATTTCTATTAAATTTTATTATTATTTAAGGAAAAATTATAGTACCATAATGCGACAAACGTTCATATAAAGCCAATTACAATGGAAAAGAATAATAATCGCTGTCAATCGTATTTGTTTTCATCAAATTGAACACAATTGGTTTTTTTGAGAAGGATAAATTAACTATTTAATTAAATTATAAGAATAGTATTTAATGATAATTAAACTCTTACGATAATTCACCAACCAGCCGCCAGCAGTTTAAATTACTTTCACTCTTTCGTCATGAGCACGAAATTGTCGAAATTTAAACAATGGATAAGATTGTATTAAAGAATTTGTAATAAAGAAGTAATTTCCACATTGCGTCATTTAATTATCATTACTATATTGAAGAATGCGTTTTATTAACAACTGATTTAAGTAATGGCTATAACAACGAAAATTTAAGGAAGTATGATGTTGAATTAGAAAAACAACTTTTAAAAAAATAGTTAATTTGTTTGAAATTCTTTTCCCTTTGAATCCCCATTTTTGTCCTGTATAGCAAGAGGTTCTTTATTTATATAAGATCAGGGTACGTTTTCTAATACACACTGCTCACACTGTCATAGGCAGACAAAAAATTCTTTATAAAAATTGTAAAGATAATTGTTTTTCAAAAGTGAGAGCACCTGTTGCCATTTCGAAGTAGCGCATAGCGTTCCTGCGTTTCTTATAATCGCACATAATAATAAATTTTCTAGAATTTTGTAATACTGCAACATGCTGTTAGAAATCTTTGCTTGTGTGTCCATCTCTGTCATCGTCCTGCTGGCCAAGTTGTCTTGGTGGAGAAAGCGATGTAATAGATTCATCCCTAATGGCCAACCCAGCTTCTTCAATCCTCTGGGAGGGATTTTTGATTACGACGGTTTCGAGATTTCTGGAAAGAAGTACGCGGTGCATCTCAGTATGTGCTGAAATTTAATCATTATTAAGACGAAAATAGTATTTAATTAACATTGCAATTTTCTATATTATCATTTATAGAATTATATAAGTATATTTGTTGAAATATATTGCAGTTGCACGTATATGTGTTGTAATTTTATGTCATTTGCAGAATTATATGACACTATATATAAATTTGTGTTTATGAAAGTTTGATTTATAAGATTAGCTTAAGATCTTAAGAGATTTATATATATTATTATTTAGTGTCAGCAATCAATATATATTGGCATTGTCTATGAATAAATCCTTTTTATACTTATTTACCTTTTATACTTTATACTTATACTTACAATAGCTTTATTTACAGATGTCTGTATTGAAAATTTAAAGTTTTGCATTATTTTTTATATAAGACGAACAATAATTGAAGGATATTTATGGGCATTAATTTATTTATTAATTAAATAAAATTACTTGAAAATTTAAGTTTATCAATTATGAGCCTCGTTTTAATTTCTTTTTCTGTCCAAATTATCACTATTTCATATAAATTACAATGTTATAGTGTAGAAATAGCTAAACTAAATTTAAAATATATTCAATTTCTCCTATTTTATGCAGTCATTTCTAATAATTCTCTCCGCATTTGATTTATGAATGGAAATTTTACAATAATTTTCATTGAAGATGTCGTATTTTTGACCTGTTTAATAAAGTAATGTAATTTATATTTATATTGTATATTTTTAATTTAAAATTTAATTACTTTTTCGTAAGATTTTATTCATTTGAAACTTGTAAATATTTACTTTGCAGGTATAATATCGGCATTTCGAAAATGGTCAAATACATTTAGAAAATTCCCATTATTTTGTGAATGGTTAACTTATGTCCCCTTTGTACTTATTCACAAATCAGAAGCTGTCAAGGTTAGTTCATCATTATTTACTTTTCATTAAATACCATAGTTTCGTAGTTATGGCAATGAATGGAAATGAAAAGCTTTTATGTATATAATAGGAAAAGAGGATTTAATATTAGTTTATGTACAGATTGCTGGATGCTATTTTTGTAACCACCCGCGCACACGTATTAACTGCAGTTCAATCGTTCGTGTTCTTCTTGCATATTTTGTAGAATTTTATGAAAACTATAGCTTTGGAATGAAGATGCAAATCTTTTTGGTCTAATATGTAAGCCTATACGTGTGTGTGGGCGGATGTAGTAGAGGAACAAGTTTTATCAACACGCATGGCAAAAATTAGCATGTCTTTCTATGGCAACCTCACCAAGTTTCTTGGTGGCATTTGGGGTTGAAATACATAACCTTTGCATTCTGGCATAAAAGCATTTTTCATTAAACCTTAGGTATACCGTCTGGCCTGACACAGCAGTTGCAGTTGCTTTCTTTTTTGTTATGCTTTTCTTTAGTAAATTCCTTTAAGTTTGCTTTGTAAACCGTCTATATATTTCATTTTCTTATTAACGTTTTTTTAGCGAACTTGGCACGCCTACAATGTTAGCTATTTTATACGGTGACAGCCTATTTGTCTTCAGCAAACCATTCTGAAGAACAACAAAATTTTATAAATTCCACACACCTCCGAACGGTGCATACCATTAACAGCAGAATATCTGTGGCCCCATTCACAGTGATGCCAAGAATACAAAGATTGGACATCTCATCAATGAAGTTTACTGATGGGAGTCGTTTCAGTCTGAGCAACAATTCTTAGCGCCAGTTGATATGGAGGGAGGTAGGGAGTAAGGTTTCATCACACTCAACCTCATTGAAAGAGACCATTGAGATGATTTTGGATTGCTTACATGGGGGAGGTATTATGTTGAATAGACAAACGAGTTCCATATTTTCGACAGCGCTCACAGTATTTAATTAACATTGCAATTTTTATATAATCATTTTTAAAGTTATATAAGTATATTTGATGAAATATATTATAGTTGCATGTCTTTAAGTATATGTGTGGCAATTTTATGTCCTGCAGAATTATATGACACTATATATGAATTTGTCTTTATGAAAGCTTGATTTTATAAGATTAGCTTAAGATCGTAAGAGATTTATAAGATCTCATATTATTATTTAGTGTCAGCAAATCAACATATTGGCATTGCCCATGGATAAATCCCGGGCATGCCTATTGTTAGCTATTTTATACGGTGGCAGCATATTTGTCTTCAGCAAACCATTCTGAAAAACAGTCAAAATTTATAAATTTTACTTTTAAACAAGGTATTATTTTAATAGAAAATATTAATCAGTGGATCTAACTCCTTATTACTCTCAATCAACAACAAACAATGAAATTGAAACGGTTCATAACTGAATTAAAGATGATTAAAAAAATCAAGTCGAAAACTTACTTGTTATTTATGGACGTCATATTTAATTAATTTATCAATTCAATGTCGCCCGTTCTAAGAAAAAATATTTGTACAGGCGTTGTCAACATGCTCCACACCTAAATTTAATGAAAAAATGTAGTTATTGTAGTCTTTTATTATAAATAAGTGAGTTTTATAGAAATAAACGGTATTTTGTAATAATTTGGTACACGAACTTAAGCAACAAATTCATTTATCAACATGGAGCCATGAAATTGGTGAAAAAAGACTTTTTGTGAATAGTAGAGTGAAAAGGCAATTCAGTAGAAGGGAGGTGCCTATGAAATTATCTGCAATGGGATATCAGAGAGGACTCACAACGTGCAAATGCGTGTAATGCGTGCTCTGTGACAAAGAAACTAAAAAAGAAGGAGGAAGGACGCATTTCCAGACATTCAACGCAGTTGAAAGCGAGATCGAACGTTCATAATGGCTACAAGAATTTCCTGGCGGGTACCTGGTGGGTACCAGAAACTCTACGCTCTTCATGCTTACCGCCGCTCTTCATGCTTACCGATCATTCTATCATGCGAAGAGGTTTCCTGGTGGGTACCAGGAAACCTCTACGCATGATAGAATGATCGGTAAGCATGAAGAGCGGCGTAGTTTGACGAGTGTTGCACAAGAATTTAAAATTGACAAAAGTGCAGTTTCAAAAGCTTGGCCTTCCACTCCCTTCCGAACGCTTCATGCCATCAACAACTGCTTATCTGGGGCACCATTCACGGTGATGAAAAGAATACAAAGATTGGACATCTCATAAATGCAGTCACGTTCTGTTTACTGATGGGAGTCGTTTCAGTCTGAGCAATGTTTCTTAGAGGCATTTGATATGGATGGAGAAATAAAGGTGATCCTGGGTGGCCATTGATGTGATCCTGGAGTGCTTACGGGGAGTTATGATGTTGAATAGACGAACGAGTTTCTTATTTTCGACAGCGCTCACATAACGGAGATCGTTATTGCGATAAAATTATCCTCCCACACTTGAGTCTGTGCCTAGGCGCCATTGATCCAACTTTTATATTTGTGGATGACAATATGCGTCCACACAGGACCTCTGTTGTTGAGGAGCTTGTAGAAAGTGCCGATATCTGCAGAATGAATTGGCCAGCAAACTCCACCTGATTTAAATTCCATAATACATGTGCGGAAAGCTTTTGGAAGATGTTCCATGAAGAGTTGCAACTCTTACTTCAGGAACTGCTGGATAATTTCTTATTGAGTATGAATAGACTATGTCACGACACCATTGCAGTTCGAGAAGTCATATCCTTTACTAAAAGACTTTGGTATGTTGTTCTTCCTCATGCCAGACAATGTTTTTATATTAACGCCTTTCTGTCAATGCAACCTTTATGCTTTGTTCCAAAATATACAATTAATTTTTGGCTACAATACATTCTTCACTCCACAAGAACTCTATTGTGCTCCTGCAGTATGAAGTTTATGCCTCTATCAATATTTTTTCGAGTAATTATGGCAAAATCAGGGATGGTCAATGTATGAGAAGCAAGTCCGAAAGTTGCTGCATACTGTATTCTACACCCTATTGGATGCAACTGAAAAATGAAAAGTTATGGAAATTTTTCTCCAACGTATCAACAATTTAAAATAGTTAGGGTCCAGTTCTGGGAGAAAAATTGCACGTAGAGAGAAGTGCACGTTGAAGTGTTGTGAAATCTGTAAAGCATTAGTCAGCAGCTGCAATTAAAGCAAAAACAAACAATTTAAGTTGTTTTGGTTACTATATAGCTGAGAGTGGGAGAAACAAAAATGGAGACATTTCATGAAGAGAAATGTTAAAACAGTCAGAAATTATAGGAAAGTTGAGAATATCTGATATGAGAAAATGTGAGAATACAATTAAACAATGATTGTTGCAATTTGTTAACTGTAGGATAAATTGTTAAATCCTTTGTATTACCTTCTGAAATGTTTTACTGATTACCTCTGTTGGAATTTATAAAAGTCACCATATCGCTAGATGGCGAAGTGAAATTTACCAAGAAATTGAATGTTAGGTAAAAAATAACTTCAGATTGAAACGAAAAAAAATATTAGAAGAGCGCTATCATCTCTTCAAATTCATTGAAAATGACCTAATGGGTAAAGCTTTTTAACCATCGCTTTTCCAATTAATTGCATCGTCGTTTGCAAAGACATTTACGCACATGTTCACACAATCTATTTTACATTATTTGTAAGTCAATAATTTTAAACCCAAATACAGGTAAAAATTTAAGTTACACAATGATTATTGTTAAAAATAATTCTGTACTTTTAAATAAAAGTGAATATGGAGACATATTTATTCATCTGTTGCTTATTACTCTAACAGCTTCACACGTCATGAAGCCGTTACACAAACTTTCAACAGTTTCGTAATTCAACATGCATTGTTCACTTCAACAACTTTATACTTCCTCAGCGGTTGCTTCTAACTCGAACAGCTTCATCAGTTTTTAATTCATACTTCATTATAATTTTAGTGTGTAAGAGGCATACGAAACCTATTTATAATTCCTGAGATAACAATGTTAACTCAGTTGTTGTTTTAGTAAGAAAATATTCGTCCTGTGATTTAAAAGATTTGATATTAAAACTGTTCACAATTACAAAAATGGAAAAAATGTCTTGTGTGCATCAAGACGTAAAAATGGCGACACTCAAATAACAACTGCGAACGAAAATAAAATAGTGTTGGTGCCAACTTATAAATTTAAGAGGGTCAGAAAAATATTGCAACAGTAAAAAGGGTCAGGCAGAAAAAAGTACTATAATTTAAAAATGGATTGACTGTACTTGAAATTTATTATTTAAAATATTTATAAATATTTTTCTGATATACTTTTCATATAAATATTTGCATTTAAATGAAAGTTATATTTGTTACTTCAATGACGTATTCATTATTAGTTAAAATTTCAAATGGAAAAATTACTCTTTAAGCTATATTGTATTTAATGAATTTAATAAGTTGCATTTTCAGGATCTCTTACAAGTGAAAAAAAATATCGAAAAAGAGTTGGGTTTATTACTTCCTTCACCCATTTTGCGGAAAAGGTCTTTTACTTGGTAAGTTTGTGTCATCAACACAACGTGAGTGTAAATGTAAAAGAGATGAGAGAGACACAGAAAGAAGCGCTTCTCATCTAAAAAAAAAAGAACATCCATTAAAATGAATCTTTTTTTCTGAATAATTTACATCCTCTATAATTATTTTTAATCTTTTTTTTTAAAATTCTTTTTTTTCCATATGCAAGACCCTTGGACAATACAAATCATATTACTTTGGTGGTAGAAAGTAGCAAAATTGTCCTAACATGACGCAGTGCTGAGAGAAGTAAGGTAGTAATGAATCCGCCCTTGAAAAAATAATAATACCGGAAATCTTTTTAATTATTTAATTATTTAAAAAAATTTTTTTAAGAAAAAGCCTTCAGCAGGAAAATGAAGCAAAAGATTTCAAAAATAATAATAAAAATAGATGCACTTTGTATGGAAAGAGTATCAGATTACACTACAGATTCCTGATTTGAAAAACAATTGTTTACTCTGAATAAATTGGAAAACATATCGCATAAAAAAAAATTAAAACTTATAGAACGTTCAATTTACAACACATTTTAAAAATTAAATTTTTGTAATACTTATTTAATTATTGGGATATGAACTTTATGCATTTTTGTTAAACCAGTTCAAGATTATTATAGAAGCCATGCATAAAAAAAAAAAAAAAATTACGTAAAATTTTTTGGATGTGATCAGAATTTTTTTTTAATTTTTTTTTTTATTCAGAATGTAAGCAATCGATTGCGTGCAAATTTCATATCAATTGCAAAATATAAAATAATGATTAAAAATTTCATAAAAGGGACAGAAATAAGGAAAAAAAAAGAGAAAATACCCGTATACATTATAAACTGTTTTTAATTTTTAAAATTTATATAACAATAAATAAAATGTAAGTTTTGATAGAAGTTCCACGATTGTTTCTTAGCCTGTTTCTCTTCCAAAGTCCTTTAACTTTTTTGACATTTTTGTCAAAAACTTGTCATACTTTTATAAATGGAATGTGTTATCTTCATACTAATGATACCTGTAATTTCTTGAAGATGCGACTATAATATTGAAATCAAGCAAAACGGGTACTATGGGCAAAATTTAAACTATACTAATATCGGATAAGTCTTTCGCACCAAGAACGTCAGCCCTATTACTTTTAATAAGCATATCGGAACTACGGAATATATATATATATATACCTAGATAAACAGGTATGTGTGCTTCTCTCTCTCCTTCTGTGTATAGGCATGTATGTATGTATGTATGTATAAGAACTATATTAATTCAGAAGTTAATTCAATTTTCAGAAATATAGGCTTTACTTTAAGGCCGAAAATAGACTTTTATACTATAAAATACTCTTTTCACTATAGTCGTAAGGACTAAAGCAAGAATAAGCCATTATAGTCACATGGAGATTAAATACTATTAACATCGTCCTCGCTTATTTCTTTCCCGCCTCATTATTATATTTGGTGCACAGTGCTGGTAATGATTTCCATGGGATGAATTTCGTATAACGATGATGAAATATTTATAATATAAATAACACTATATGCACCTCAACCTGATTTATTGTATCAATAATTTATATGGCTGAAATTTTTTCGAAAACTTCTGAAAATCAGCTGGATCTCCTCACTTAGAATTTGATACTGTATTACTATGTGATTTCAGTTTTATGTTATGAATTGAATTTCGTCATGCTTTCTCTTTTTTCTTTGTTATCCATTTAGTCTTCGTAATCATCAAAGAATTATGCCAAAAAAAAATAAGCAGACAAAATAAATTAGCACCAATACAGTGTAATAAAATGGAACGAAAACAGTTGTGATAGACATATACATATGCAAGAAAAAAGAAATTGATATTTCAAATGAATTTACGAATCTGTAGTACTTCAATAAAACTAATAGTCCTAATAGTCGATTACGCTATCTAATGTAAATAATGACTAATCTGGTGATCTAATAATCGGTCTCATCTCATTCAGATCATCATCATGATCTGTCACATCACATTGTGTGTCTAGAAAAATTGTTACCTTTTGGTTTTTTTTTTTGCAGTGAGGTTTCTAAATTTTGCTATCAACATAGAAGTCAAGAGATCCTTCGATTTGATCAACCTTGTTTCTAAAATACATATCTTCCAAATAGTGACGTATGTAAGAACTGCAATTTTTGGGCAAAACTTTGGCAGTGTCAAAGTGTCAAGATGAAAAATAATGCCCTGGAATTGAAGTTTTCTTCCAGTGGAGTACTCTTACATATTACTGTGAAGCGTCAATTATATATTCACTTATTCGCCACTGAAATTTATTGATTGGAGTTGGATAGAAAAGTATTTGCAAACAAACTCTCGTTTTCTGAATGTAGACAGTGATGTAAATTTACCAAATTACTTTATTTTCCCATTTGATTTAATTCATCATACATTTCTATTATTGGATTTTTTAAAACATTCTACTTATCTCTCACGTAATATTAAAAAAGGAATGAAAAATTTTCACAATTCAATTCAGAAGTTTTAATTTATCTGTATTTCAGTGACAGTACCCAGTGGAAAAGACCGGAGGAAGCTGTTCGCCCCTTGCTTCCAGAGCAACATGCTTAAAGGCTACCTCACCGTCTTCAACGAACACTCGCACAAGTTCGTCCCGAGTACCTCATGAAAGAGACAGACAACGAATTCACGATTGTGGACGAACTGATATCTCTGTCCACTTTGGATATTGTATGCGGTAATTTACTATTCAATCATTATTTTTTTCTATAGACATGACGCTTTAGGGAAACATGCACACCAGAAAACATGGACATTTTATGCAGGATGTATATTTTTATTCTTATGTTGAGAAATAATCTTATTATAAAGAAATCTAGCAACATAATTAATATGTTGGTAAAGTTATAAATGGGTAATATGTATCTGATATTAATTTTACTATCTCTATTTCTAAATATGATAAATTGTAATTTTTTATAAATTATGTGAGTTAGTTTACAAAAGTGTATAGGTTTCTAATTTTTCCAATAAAAGCATCTGTAAATGTATCCCATAAAGGTGTCTTTGATAGGGTGCCTTAAAATACAAATTTTAGAATTTTCTATCACCATCATAACCACGTCACTAAAACCGACAAACAGCTAAAAGTTTAGAAGTAAAAAAGATGGACGATATCACACGGATGGACGATTTCCACGATATCACAGAAAAGCTGTAAATATTGGGGCCGAAGCACATACCGATTAACACTTTACATTTCTACCTGGAAAATACAAATACTTCTTCCTAAATATATCGATGACTCATCTTTTTTGCATCTGGGTCCTTTGTTGTTGGCGTATGACTTGTAACTCTGTGTGGAGGCGATGCGAAATGGAAAGTTCTGCAGGAAAGTTTCGAGGGAAAAATCATTGGATATCGAAGTATTTTGAAACAGTCTCCCAAGTAAAAACTACTCTATTCTAACTCTACTAGATTTCTGTTGATGGGTCTTCTAAACGACCAGATATGCATCTCGCCATAGCTGAGTTCTGAATAACATTTTACAATCTGCGGGACCATATTATTATCCAGATTTCCCAGAGACCTGATATGCCATCAGCCGATATTGTCAAAACCTAATCATACTAATGTGTGCAAAAAAAAAAAAAATGACCGAAGAACGACAAACCAAAGCAAACCTATCAACTACTGTCTTTATTTTAAAAGTTTAATAAAAGGAAAATTCCTACTCTTATGTAGTTAGAAGAGGGAACTTCTTTTGAAGTATGAAACTGCTAACAATTGGAACTAGTAAAGGATACAAGGAAAATGTCATCCCACATTAAAACTCAAATTAGTGACAAAAAGGAAAATTAGAAAATTTAATTGTTTCTTGTTACGTTCGTAGATTTTTTACTACTACAATGATCCAAATACCACTCAACAAAACATAGTAATTATCATAATATCAATACTTATTTGAGTAATGTGTAATGGATATATATTTCTCTAATTTTGTAAACTTTTTTTTTTTAAATTACGACTTCTTCATCAGATAATATATCGAGTTTATTACTGAAGCACACATACAAACATAAACTCACACGCACTTAAATATATACAATATTGTCCCTGTGTGGAGAAAACAAAGTTAAAATTAAAAGTTAAGAATTAAAAATTAACAATTGTATGAATTAACATTGCTCATTTCTATGGAGATTCAAATCAAGTGTTTTAATAAATGGAATGTAAAGATGATTATTCTTTTTTTTTTTTAGAATGCATTATGGGAGTGAATATAGGAGCGTTTGAGAACAAAAGCAAGCAATACGTGGAATCTCTTCACAGGTATGTCGTAGGGAAATCATGAAGTCTTATTTGCAACTAAACCTGACATATTTTGCTATGGATTTGAAACTCTTGAACATTAAAAAAAAAAAAACCCGAAATACTCATTTCTCGAATATCAATAAACATGGTGTTGATTTTTTTTTAATATTTATCAAAATATATTACATATAGCATTAGTTAAAGTCAAATTCTTCTCAAATTTATTATATTATTTTAACTCTCCATAGAGATTTCTTTCACTTCTATCTTTTTTTTTTTAATATCATCTTCATCATAAAAGTTATCTATTCATTTAAATTCTGCAAATAGTTCATTTAAATGACCATTTAATCCAAAAGTCTTTTTCAATCAACACATTTTTATCAAAGCTGAGCATTCATTTATTTATGAAAGATTATACATTTAATAATTCTAAATAAATATTGTTAGGTATAAATTCATTTTTGAGACTAATTATATATTGAAAATTTTATCAAGTGTTACGTATGTTTATATCCTGTGTTATGTCCTTATGTTTTTACGTTTATAAACAATCAAACAGTCATTTCCTTAAAAATTATATAACTCAAAAGATTCTGTGAGCTTTGCAGCTGTCCCAAACCAGAACGAGTTGGCAATTGCAAAAGCCTCTGAATGTTTCCTGAGGAAAAGCGATCATTATATAAAATTTTCCCAATTGTTAGAATTTTCGAGATTTTTATTTAAATAAATTTCCAAAAAATGTTAGCAGTTTGTATATTTTTGTCTTTTTCCAAGCCGCATTTGTAGAAGATTTCAAGTATCGCTATTTTTTTAAAAATTATGTTATTTTTGCCCATTTACTGAATATTTAATCATTTTAATTATAAAGATTCGGGTATCCTACATTGTGAGTTTAAATAAAAGTTTTTATTTTAAATCAAGAAAATAATTATTTTACAAAAAGTGAGCCGTCTTCTCATATATGATCAACTGTTGGTTTTTGACATGCTTCATCAGCGAAGGTTAAGTGTGAAATTAATGTTAAATTAATAATTTTACAATGTAATTAAAATATTCATAACGCTTTATCATCTTATTAACATACTTATAGCGTTTATTATCATATTAGAAACAGGTAGTTATAAAAAATAATGGAAACACTTGTGAATAAGGGTGGCATTTAAGAATGCGCTTCGTAAGCATTGAAAATGAAATCTTAACTATAAAGTGCTTTTTTTAATATAAAAATATATGTCATTGTAATTTGAGGTGGCTTTAGTGACATTGCATAAATCTTGGAATTTTGTCAAAAGCTTAAAATGTTAGACATCACAAACATTCAAAGAGGCCTAATTGCCGAAGCCGACTAGCTGGAGTAACTGTGACAGCATTTCTTACTTTTATTTCTTCTTACTTTAATTATGAACATCGTCATTTCTAGTTTTCGGCGTTATCAAAAAACAAAGTATTCAATAAAAATTACAATATTCTTTAGAAAACAGTTGTTAAACCACTATTATTAATTTTATGCAAAGCTGAAAATTACTATATAGTACTACAGAAGCTTGGTTTAACTCTTCTGTTTACCACAAATCCTGTACCAAAAATATGTTTCTGGAATCACAACAAAATAATTTTTATTCTCTAAGACTCGTTCACCAACCCAGCATTTTGTGTTTCTAGAGTTACGGTATCTAAAGTCATGACAGCGTACACGTTGCGTGGAACGACAAACTCGGTAAAAAGCAAAATACTGGATGGAAGGAGCAACTGAATGAAAGAGACAGACGGGCATTGAACAGATTTTAATGTCTAAAACGAAAACAACTGCTGCAGCCAAAAAGAGCTCAATCAGCATCTGAATTCGCCATAATTACGGTTGGGGGCACCTTCACAAACAGGACATTTGCTGCAGAGCAGCAATATACAAGACACTTGCACACATCTATTAATGTCAAAAGTAATCTACAGTGGTGCAACACCGATAGAAATCTCGCCGATTGATAAATGGAAGATAGTTACAAAGGTCGACTAATCATCTTTCTTACTTTTTCCCCAACAGGAAGGGGCACTTTGGGAGAGCACCTTCAGAAGGCAGGGCACTTTGGGAGGGCACCTTCAGTAGAGTATGATTATGTTTTGTCACCGTTGGTATTAGTCTCCATTTGCTGTATGGGGAGACATGTCTTGGTTTTCTGCATGCGCAATCGCTCTATTTTAGTTGACCAAGCCCCTCCGGTAATGCAAACTGTTTCCTGCAGTTAGGTGGAATTTTTCAAGATGATAATGCTCCTATTCCTGCAGTACGATCTGTCCTATCATGGTTTTGATGACCATGAAGCTGAAATGAAATTTCTACCTTGGCGCAAACATTTCTCTGAGCTCCATATCATCCAGTCGTTATGGTCTATTTTGGAAGCGATTAATCCAGAATCAATGTCCTCTCCCCCAAACCTTCACGGTATCTCGGTGAAAAAGGTCTCAATATTCATCTAAACACTAATCAGCACTTGTACGATTCGGACTTACAGTCGAATCTTAACATATATAATACATGCCAAAAAGGTTGTCCTACGTCTGATTAATAAAGTATTCCCTTATAAATCTAAGGTGTTTCCATTATTTTAATAACCACCTGTACAATATTAAAATATAACGCTTGAAATTTTCTTGTATTGATTTAATTTTAAGTTATTGAGAAAAAGTCTAAATACCGACTTTTGCTACCAAAATTATTTTACCATTATGGTTATAGTCATTTACCCTCAAAACAGTCTCATATAAAAACTTATTTTATTACATTTCTTCAAAGGTCATGTGACCTAGTGATGGCTAAGGTAAATAGACTTCTCAAATTTTTGGCAGTGGCCCAATCTCCTCTTCTGGAATTCGAAATCTGAAAGAAGCAGCCTATCACAGAAAAGTAGGAACATGATTTCTCAAGAACTGTAAGTAAATTTATTAACTGCCAATTTAAACAAAATTATAAGTTTAAAATAATTGTTCTTAAAGTGCTTACAGTGCTTTTTACGGAAGCTCAAAATATACAGATGAGTCGTTTACTGTGCGAGTATATTGATCTATCATCGTTGATTTATTTATATTTTTTTAAACTATATTTATTTTAAAATAACGAAATAAATTTTAGACAGTTTTATAGTATTCAAAAAGTTATCTAAAATTGTAGAATAAATATTTCTTCGTCTATAATAAAAAATAGGACATTTCTTAGTTAATAGATTTTATATTAGTCACAAATTAAATAATCTAATATTGTGTATTTGGAAATTAAATGTCTTGAAGTTTATAGCTATATATATATATATATATATATCCTGTACTCTTATATTGAGAAATTTATTTAAAATATGCAAAAGCACCTAACTCAATTTAAACAGCTATTGCGTGTGTTTTTTAGTGCTCAAAAATAAAGAAAAGCAGATATAGTTGCACATGTTTTTTTCAAAAGGCTTTATCTTTTACAGAAAGATGTTTTCACTGGATTACATCAAAGGAGATAATATCTCTATATCTTTAAAGAACACAATCTTGTATTATTCGTCTAACAGTTCATTGAAATTTCTAGATAATCGAGGAGAGGAAACAGAGGTACTTGAATGGTGAAACGGCGGAAGACAGCAGCAGGTACAAATCGTTGTTGGAAGTCCTCTTGAAATTGCACATCGAGGACCAGGTGCTCGATGAGGAAGGCGTGAGGCAAGAAGTAGACACTTTCATCATCGCGGTAGGTACCAGCAGACTTATACTTCTAGTAAAAGTATATTTCTAGTAATTTATTTTACATGTTATGAGACTCTTATTGATAAGCAGTAGTCATTGAATATTTACTACAAGGAGTGGAATAGCACAATCTGAAGTTAGTACAATTCAGAATGTACAATTATTTTTCCGAGGAACGTGTGTGGATTCGACTCATAGGATATCGGTAGTCCTAATAAAAACGATTATGAAAAATTATGAAAAGAAATTACATTGGTTTTACTGAATTTGCAGGGTCATGACACAGTTGCGACCACTATCAAGTGGACCCTGTACCTGATAGGTCTCCATCCTGAGGTGCAAGAGAAGATCCACCAAGAACTGGACAGCGTGCTCGAAGGAGACGCACAGAGACCGCTTTCGGTGGACGATCTCAGCGATCTCAAGTATCTGGATTGCGTCCTGAAGGTAAAGAGACATCATAATGTAAGGAAAATGATCAAAATCAAATGACATGAATTATCCTCGGGAAAATGCGAACACAATTTTCATTATTATTTATCTTTTCTTCATTTTGGAACTTTTTATTTATTTAAAATGATATTTTCGGTTTTAAAAGTCTCTAAGGAATCTTACATATTATTCAGTTTTATAAATTGTAAATCAGTTTCAATTATTCTATTTATTTTTAATTCAAGTTTGGTTGAAACAAATTTTTTTAAAATAAAAACTTTTGAAGAAATAAAATATTTCTTTTTTTTTTTTTTTCCTTTTAATATCTATTTATTTGAGTTTTAACTAGTATTTTACAATATCGATATTATTATAAATATATAAATAATATTTTGGTTTAAGTGGATATGAAACAAAGCTTAAAAACACATTAAATAATAGAAATAACATGTCATATTAAATGCAAATTTCAATGACATCAATGCAAACATCTGCAGAAGAATTTAAAAAGAAAAAAAAACATTTTCAATAAATCAAACTAATCACTTATTCAACTTTTACTTGTATGTAAATTCCTCTTTATTTTTGATTTAAATTCCTCCCTTTGTTTGAAGGTAGAATGTTTGCAGCTCTCAAGCCAAGATTCAATTGCTTCACTATATATAATTAAACTTAATAACAGAAATAACGCTGGTGATGCCATCAGTTAAAGCAAATATACAGCAAATTATCCCATGCTTAAATGGGAAATTGCGCACAAATTTGGACCAGTAAATATATACGGGTTTTTATTTATTTAATGATCTACAACATTGTTTCTGTGAAATCAAGGATATATGCTAATTTTAAGCTGAAGGTTCAGTCTATACATCTGAGCTTTGATTGTCTGGTTTCTGTAATTTATCTCTATAGTTGGTACACTTATCCACAGAGATTCTTAAAAGTACATCTTCGTTTTCTGATAACTGACATTTATCAGATTGAATTCCCGGAGTAGAACTTTCTTGATTTCTTTGTAATGAAGATCATACTTCTTTAATCTTTAGAGACACAGAAGAAGATTTCTCTTTTCTTATATGTCTTTTGTTAATCCATGTACTATGCTGTCTTCGAAATAATACAAGGCTATACTTGAATTTTATTGCCTTCTAATTATTTAAAATGTTGAATCTAGAATAAATTATTCCGAATGAAAATTAATAATTATTCAAAGATTATGAGGTGATCATTCATAAGTCGATCCTGGACCCTGAGTACGGAAGGGTAACATTTTATCTGTTTGAGAACTTGGCAGAACAGAATCTTGTGACTTGTATTAGAAGGTTTTATGTGCATCACATATAAAACTTCGATGCTTTGAAATTTTGTCTAAATTTTCATTAGA
The DNA here is from genome assembly GCA_021605095.1 of Caerostris extrusa. Taxonomy (NCBI): domain Eukaryota; kingdom Metazoa; phylum Arthropoda; class Arachnida; order Araneae; family Araneidae; genus Caerostris; species Caerostris extrusa. Next base: position 91,038 of record BPLR01007205.1, read on the forward strand.
ATCATTAGTAACAGATGACATTTTTGAAATATTGTAAAATAATTTTGGAAGCTTCAAACGCTATTGCCAATTTTTGAAATTTCTTCAAATATCAGGATTTCAGACTGTAAAATCTTTTCTAAAATTCAATTATCATGAATACCATGTACAAATTGAGCCCATAGAAATACTTCGGCTATTGACATCTTACGTTTGCTAGGACAAATAAATTCACAATCTTCAATATCCCATTTAAATATTACAATATATTCAGCAATTGATTTTCAGCATATTACGTTGATAATAATTTATGTTGAGACAAAAGAAAACTTTTTGGACTAAAATGAGTTTCAAATGCAATCATGATTTCATCATACGTCAGTTCGGCGAAATCAAAGCAATTAACATATTATAATTTATTGCACGAATTGAGTTAAGAGGAATCTGAGCACATAATACCTTATTTGTTAAGCTGTACTTCATTTCTAAGAAATTTCGAAACTTTGATGATAGAGTGTAAAAAGATTCTTTCGTAGAGTCGAAACAAACAACTTAAAGAACTTTCTAACCTTTCATTTGAATTTGATTAATAGCGTCCGTTATTTGAGCAACCTAAAATTTATCAAGAAACTATCGTTTCATTTCAAAAGAATCCATAAACTATGCCATAAATCCATAAATTAAAGAACTAGTAAATACTACCACATAGCTAAGAATCCTTGAAGCAGCCATAAAATGTCTAAATTGCTCAGCATTCATATTGAGAAATGTCAACAATTGTTCATTTTAGCTTAGTATATTGAACCCAAATTACTTGTTTTACCACAAATTGCAATAGTTAAATATGAATCGAAAATAAGTTTCCAGTTATTTTTTATTTTTTCTAACAAAATCGAACTATTGCCATATTTATAATTTTAATTTAATAACAGAAATAGTGATGGCGATGCCTCCAGATATTACAAATATACAAAAACAACAATAACTTTGTAAAATAAATGTTATTTTTTAAAATCCTGTTTAAGTAGTATTTATCCATAGTTCCAAAAAGAAATTTGAAATACTGAAAAGAAGTTATATTGAAAATTAGATTCTGGTATAATTAAATATAATGCACCTTTTCCAGTTTACGTGGACGAAAAATAATAAAAGAAATCAATAAATAGGAAAGAAAAAAAGTGTAACTGTTTCTATCACAATTAGATGATCCATAATTTGTGTTTTTATTTAATCATATTTTTCATTTTTTTTTTTTGTATGTCAACTATGAATATTTAATATTCCAGGAATGTAATCGATTATATCCTTCTGTACCTGTATTTGGGCAGGCAAATTTCTGAGGAAACCAAAATTTGTAAGTATTTAAATCGTATTATTTGGAACATTCCAGATTAAATCAACATTTCAACTTATACAATAACCATATATATGCACACAAATTCACAAATTATAAAATATACATAACTTATATATGAAACATGCATATACGTAACATAACTTATTTATAAAACTTATAATAAATCAATATGCACATTTAACATAATTTTTCTTCAGATTTTGATGAAAGTGGTATAATGATAGCCTATGGAATAAAAAAAAAAAAATTATAAAACATGAACAGCTTTTATTTCAAAAAGAAAATAATAATATAGAATAACAATAAATTTTAAAAATAATTTAAATAATAGACATTTCAGAACTATAAAAATCTCAAACCGTACATTCAAATGTTCTTCTTATAATCTAGCTAAAGATAAAAAAAGGGAATGTAAGTATTTCAAAAAGATTCTTCTTATAATATGTACCACAATAATTTTTTTTTAAATCTAAAGTATTAAGATTCTTTTGTGGAAATTTAAATACGTTTTAGTACATTCCTATTTGTGATGCCTTATTTCTGAGAATTGACTGATTTCGTCGTGTGTTTGCGTACACGTCATGATGACTTTTCTAGATTGGACGAAATGAAAGTTTTACCAAACACTACAAAAAAATAGATAGGCTATCAATTTCTTTTAAATTCTAGATACGATTTCACATTGCCGGAAAACGCTAAACGCCCTCGGGCGACACTGCACAATTTGCAATTGACCTAGGAGAACTGGCTCAGTGCTCAGAGTAGAGTCCTTGTTGCCGTAAGGCAGCGGATTCGAATCTGACCTGTCCCTTTAGTCATCATTTCTAGCAGCATTTACTCTACTCCGTAGTATACTCCTAATTGTTTATATGTATATTTTTCTGTAACTGGTTTTTTATCTTTTTTCTTTTTCTTTTCATTTTTTATTCTTAACTTGTAATTATTTCATTATTGGGCAATACCTTGATCACTCATTACTGTTTATAATCATCAATGTTTTATTCCATACAATGAACTCTAATCTAGAATCCTGGAGTAATAGGTCATTATAGACCAAGGAACTCCGTGAACAAAAGGACGACGATTTTAAATTCACTGATGCATAGAAACTAACAATTCATTATCTGCTATAATTCTTTATTATCCAGATAATATTTAAATATAATTTTTATCAAGATTTCTACTTAAGACTAACATAGTACTGTTACATACATACATAGTACATAGTTTTACATAGTATATACATATGTACATAGTTTTGTTCAGATAACTATTTGTCAGATTATGAGAATATCCTATGAATCCATATCCTCATTTATTGCCATCAACAATATTGAATATAATTCGAAGAATGCATAAGTTATTAACATTTTTACAATATATAATATAATATGATTAAAGTTAATGACTGTTAAGGTAATCATTGTTAGTTTTACACCTATTTAATACTCTATTCTTTCTTACAACTATAACATTTAAAATCGTGCATTTTCCAGGTGGCTATACGCACCCAAAGGAGCTTCCGCTATTGTGATGACGTACTTCCTGCACAGAGACGAAGAAGTTTTTCCAGATCCGGAGAAATTCAATCCGGATAGGTTTCTTCCTGAGTATAAGAATAAGATTCCTGAGTGTGCTTACGTGCCTTTTGGAGCTGGACCAAGAAACTGCATAGGTAAGGACTGCAACTAAAATCCTTATAAAATAAAAAATAATAATTAGATAATCACACATTTACAATAAAATATGAATTTCAACAAACTATTTTATATAAGTAAAAAAAATTGAATGTTTAATGCAAATAGATAAATTAAAAATATTATGATAAATGACACTTTAGTAGTAAGTGAAAAAATTTAAAATTAAAGTTAAATATTTATGAAAACGATATAAGTAATTGGCATTATAAGTTGAAGATCTTTAATCATCAGCATTGTTACATTCTTATTTTTATGAACAAATATATACAATAATAAATCAATATAAATTATCATTAAAAGATAATATTTAAACTTGTCATCAAGTTTGACATTTTCATATGTCTAGCATCAGGAAGAAAGCACGAACCTTTATGGAAGACAATTTTAAACTTTTACTAACAATGAACGTTTGAACAATATCGAACTATTGTTCGAGAATAACATTAGAAGTGGTGCTTTCCCGATAATTAAAAGTTTTAGCGTAAAATAACATGTTTTGTTCAAGTTTCCTGGACGAGATATCCATTGAACACGAAAGCATTAAAGTAATGCTTTTAGTGCTTTCCTTTTCACAGCCATCCATGATGCAGTTTCCGAATTCTAAACGTTCTAAATGTTATTATTTTGTGCACATACAAAAGTTGTACAAGCAAAAGAGAAAATATCATCTGGGAAGATTAATCATGGCATGTAGTATTGTTCCTATGTCAGTTAGTGATACGGTAGAGTACATCAAGTTTCCTGTTGATACATTAGAATTGCTATTTTCTCCGCAGGACGGTGGTTCGAGAGATGGAAGTGAAGACCATGGTGTGCCACATTTTGAGAAACTTCTCCCTTGACTCTCTGGACCCAAGGGACAAAATGCTGACGGTCATGAACATCACTCTGCTGTCAACTCAACCCTTTCGAATCAGGTTTCGACCGAGACACAACAACAACAGCACGTGGCAAAGCCTGGAGGACTAGTTTTTGTAATATATATGGAAATTTAAAATAAATTTTTTTTTTTATCTCCCTTTTGTGTGAAACATATACATATTTACTTCTTACTTTAATTATGAACATCGTCATTTCTAGTTTTCGGGTTTATCAAAAAACAAAGCATTCAATAAAAATTACAATATTCTTTAGAAAACAGTTGTTAAACCACTATTATTAATTTTATGCAAAGCTGAAAATTACTATATAGCACTACAGAAGCATGGTTTAACTCTTCTGCTTACCACAAATCCTGTACCAAAAAATATGTTTCTGGAATCACAACAAAATAATTTTTATTCTCTAAGACTCGTTCACTAATCCAGAACATATCTTGAATGGCAATTAAATCAATGTTTTATCAATTCTTTTGTCCAACAAGCTCTTATGTAGACATATACCAGCGAAAAAATTTTCAATTATGTTAACTTAATCTGTGCCTCTAAATATTTATACATATACAGTTTTACTGAGACTAATTCTTCTTTCTATCAAATGAAGTTAAACATATTTCTATAACGAATGAAAGGATGTCCAAAAAATTTATGCGAGAAATTATTTTTATTTTTAATAAATATTTAATATTTTGTCTCTCGCAAACAATTCTGTTTTCAAAAAATTATACCCCTATCACAATACAGATACAAGAGTCAATAAAGTCGCTTTGATGATAAAAAAAGATATTGAAATATCAACCTAATTTTAATGAATTTTGGAATACCATTTAGGTTAGCCATAGTTTCATTGATTTCGCAAATTATTATTATTTTTAGCTTGAAGCATGATCAGATTTCGATTCTTTTGTAAAAATCTGATATGAGATATTCGATATTGAAGTAGAAATGTTCAGCTTCCAAGCTCTCCTAAACCTTTCTCGAATTTGCACCATTGGCAATTTATTAGTCTGAATGGCTCAACTAATTTAGGCCACATCTTTGCAAATATCTTCTAAATTTAAACATATTTCTAAAATTTACTTTTAAAATTTCTCATGTCCCAAAAGGTACAATATGGTTATTCCCAAACTTTAAAATAGTGCAAAATGCATTATTTACAGAGATTAGGAACACATATTTTCGTGCTACAACAGGACAAGCAAGCAAAGTTATTCAAAATGTTTATATTTTCTGTATTAATCCTTATAATTTCTCCTAGATGTTGAAAATAAATATTTCCATATCTGCACCTGACAGAATAGATATTTCTCTCTCCAGCTCTGTTGCCATCAGATTGGACATTTTCACACATTGGGAAAGGCTTTACAACACTTTAATTTAATTTCCCAATATTTGAGCGTTGTTCCTTGTGAGACTTTTTTTTTTTTTATTTATCCCTTTAAAGGCAGATATGGAGCATATTAAAGATGGGTACAGCGGGTGTAGAAGAAGGAAACTAATACTAAAATACTATTCAGATAAATAAATCTATACTAATATAATCACGTTAAAACGGGATGGCACAAAATTGATATATTTTATATATAGCTTATTTTTAATATTTTAAAATTTTATACTATTAAAAATACTAATTCCTTCATAGTAAGTTCAATTTACAAACTATTTCTTAAATAATCATATGAAATTCAAAATTGATATAAAAAAATTAAAGTATCGACAGAAGCAAGCTAATAAATGAAAAATATTTTTATAGTACTAATAATTAGCATAAAAACAATGGAGTTATTAAAATAAAAAAATAGAATTTTAGTAATTAAAGCAAATTATTTATAGCAAGTAAATTTTTAATATGCTTTTGAATAAAAAATTACTTCTTCTTGATTGGTTTTAAATTAATATAAATTTATAATATATATTCTTAAAAAGCAAGACATATGAAAATGTTTTAAATTAGTCATGTTCATTCATAGCATATTTGTTTCTAATCATCAAAACAAAATATGTTCACCGATTTTTAAATTAAAATTTTAAATTTACTTTTATTCTCATTTTTTAATTTGTTGTATGTATAATCTACAATACGCAAATGATTTATAAGAAATTTAGAAAGAATGAATTTTTAGTTCACTTTTCTTAATGATGTATTTTAAGGGAGTTTAAATTTCATATAATTATCCTGCTAAAGCTTACTACCAATGAAACCACTAAACATTTGTAAATAAAAACCTAGTTTCATAAAAACAGAAAAGGAATTTTTAATTAAATACTATATTTTAATTTTAAAAAATTGCATTTTAAAAACAAGTGCTATGATAAATTTCAACTAATCAACTAGATAAATAATTTAATCTTATAGATTATATGTGCAATAATATTTCAATACAATTTTTGCATTAAACATAAGTTTCGAAATGAAAATATAAAAGTAGTACTAGTTACAATACATTTAATAATTAAAATAAACATGTGACATAGTTGAATATGTATTATATACAACTGAAGCTAAAATCATGCAGCATATTAACAGGTACAAATTACAGACACATATTATTATTTTTAAATAGCCTTTTGAATTTAAAAAAACAGGATTGAAAAATAATTGAAATATCAATAAAAACAGATTGTTAATTTGAAAATATTTCCATAATATTTTCATTAGCTTAAATTTGGCACTTAATTTTTTCAAAATTAAAAATATGTAATTTTTAGAATTTAAGTAATTCAGTAAACACGTATATACATCTAATTACATTATGATATAAAAGTACATTATTTAAATTATTACATACATCTATGGGTAAAGCTATATATTTTCAGGGAATAACTTACTGGGATTAACTTTTATCAATGTTTTATTTCCATTATATCTGTAATGGAAATGAGTAGATGTCTTAGATGGAGAGAAAAAGATGTTTAAATTCAAACAAAAACAACAATGCTAGTCATAACAAAGCAACTGCAAATATAATTTTTTTTTAAATTTTATTCTTTGCACGTTTTTGATATTTCACGTCTTTGAACTATTCATTCTTATTCTTAAGAGAATAATTAATATACTATTTGTTCTAAAATGAATAATGTTGAAAATTCTTAGAAGGAAAAAAAAAAAAAAAAAACCTTGTAAGAATAAAAAAAAAAAAATAGTAGAAATGATATACATACAATCTATATAATTTTAAGAACTGAATTGAGAAATAAATTGAATTAAACTTATTACAATTGTGCAAGTAGAAAGATTTAAAAATTAATACAATTCTAAATATTCTGTGAATATTTGAAGATTTATTAAAATACATGGTTGTAACATGGTAAACTCTCATTGTAATACATGGATGAATATCAATTAGCAAGTGGGCACAACGTATATGAAATACATTTTGCAATTTTTTGTATTACAAACGTATAATAAAAAAAGATAAACTTCCTCTGACAAACGATTAAAATCTGCATTTTTATATCTTAAAAATCCTTCCTGCAGAGATCTGTATATTTGCACTTCTATATCATCACTCAGCTCCTCGCATTCATGATCTAGTATAGCAGCTGTTTCAAAATTATGTTAAATGAAAGCGGAAGCTATGCAAAAACTCTTCTTAAGCTTAACGATAAATTGCCGATTTCTGATTAGCGCGTGCACAGCAACATCATGCGCCTGATAGCGGAAAAGTGAAAGCGTATGGCTTTCGTTGTGCAAAAATTCTCTAATATTTTAAGAAGAAATATATGTTTAAGGAGAGGATTTGAATAAACAAGAATTAAAGTACTGAAGATAAGTTGCTGATGGCGCCATCTGTTGTTCATGAAACGATTTTCACGTCGTTCGTCATCCATTTGCTGTGTCTCGCGGTGTGAACATTCCATAACTCTGGTGGGATTCATCCATTCAATACATCTGTGACTGTCATTGATAATAAAATTAATAGTTTAAAAAAACTAAAAAACACGCTTTTAGAGTTAATCTATCTAAAAAAGTAAAAAATAATTGTTAACATAAGAATAATATTACTGACAAGAAAATGAATGCCACTGTTCTAAAAGCGTGGGGTGCTCGATATCAATCGTTATAATTTTCACTAGTTCATTCCGAAATACAGAGTTAGTTTAAAAATGTCATACAAAGCACCCCTCGCTTTTGGAACATGACATTCATTTTCTCGTCAGTCATTTTATTCTTATGTTAACAATTATTTTTTACTTTTTTTAGATAGATTAACTCTAAAAAGCGTGTTTTTTTTTAGTTTCTTTTAGTTTGATTAACTCTATTTTTTAGGAAATTTAGGAAAAACATCTTCTGCTTGAGAACAATTAAAGCAGGAGATCGAAAAAGCTAAAGCTATCGGTACAATTAAGAGCCCGTTGACAATGTCCAAAAATAAAAAGATTAATGTTAAAACAAAAATTTTAAGATAAAAGTAAAATAAAACAAAAGAAATTAAAGATTAAACAAAATAAAATAATTATACAAAATAGGTAGGGTTTGATCAGTTGACTGACACGCCAGTAGATGAGGCCATCAGTCCCAAAATAGAGCCCAAAAGTCAGTTACATACATACAAACATACAAACAAACATACAGGTGAAACTAATAAAAGCGTATTAAAAAAGTTTGACTCACTAGAAAACACCCATGTCCGGTGGCTAGTCGGAAATGAGCGACTGCTCTACGCCTTGGACCATTATATAGATTTGAGAGGGCATTCTTCCAGGACTTTGGGAAAACGCGGTTATACAGTTCTTCTTGAGCACTGACTTTAATTGATCTTTTGATGAGATTTTTGATAGAGTGGAAGGGTATTATACGATATATTTTTGTGTGATTAAAGCCCCCTTTTAGCCAGGAAGTCGGCTTTCTCATTGCCTGGAACCCCACAGTGGGCAGGAGCCCACTGGAGAACTATAGTTTTTCAAGTGATGCCAGGTTTTCAAGATGATAACGGTAATCAATATGTCTTGGGTTTAGGATTATTGTCAGAAGCAATAGCTAACAGAGCAGCTCTAGAATCACAGAGGATAACAGCTCTTGTGAATTTTTCCAAAATGCACTGCAGCTGGACAGAGCTGTGCGAATTGCAGCAATTTCACCATCAAACGCAGTACCTCGTCCAACAGGAACGTAGAAAGAAAAACATTCTGGAAAAACTCTGGCACCGGCGTTAGGGCTATCAGACAGGAGGGATCCATCGATAAAGATTCTAAGCCACTCTGGATCGAGGTAAAGAATGTTTAACATTTCTAGACCAGAGCTCTGAAAATAGAAGTGTCTGTATTACTTTTTGTTATCTTTTGGCCCAAATCAAGATTAATGCAGAAAGATTTCAAATGCACTGGATTTTGTGGTGGAATGAGTAATTCTGGTTCGTGGTTTAAACCAAGTGAATTTTTTAGCTGGATGACTCCCTGCAGAAAGCCCATCTGAGTCTTTAAATTTCTGGTCAGGTCTTGTTTGACTTCATTCCAGAGTGAAAAACATCCTGGTACTCTGATGATCTTTTCCCACAGTGTTAAGGCCTTCTCCTGAATGACTGTTCTCAAGGGCTTATTACCAGTCAACATGAGCATTCATATAAATGTAATAAATACAATATTAAATGATGTAATGGCAATCCAAAAACAGCCTCAGTAAGAGTAACATTGATGTTGAATGTATCTCAAACTTTTAGACAACTATCGTTAAGAAAAATAATTATCTATCTTATTTCCATGCAACTTCTATTTCTGCAGGGAAAAAACCCCACAGAAATTGAAAAGAGGATGTTTAGTGTAGAAGAGTACATAAGAAGGGTACATAATTAAATCTTCAATTAGAACCGCAAAACATTTGTTGCATACTCTAAAATCATACACTTTTTATATTCTGTGTATAAATATTTTCTGTATTTAAGTATAAGTATATTCTGATATAAAAATTTTATGCTCCAGCTTAATTACACACACACAGGTTATATTCGGGCGTATTTTGTTTGGAATTAATTTTTTTTTTTTTTTTTTTTTGTTTTTGAAAGTTAATATGTATATAAACTATTCAGTTCAGCGCATCGATACTTTAATTTAGACAGTTTATTGTTACTAAACTACCCAGAATATAACATTAAATAAAATAGAAAATCATGATGAATTTTAAAAGGTTTAAAAAATTTTATTTGAATTAATTTAATGAAATTTGTCTTGAGGAATAAAATGAAATGTTTATTTAACATCTTGTAAAAAATTAAAAAAGTTTTCCCATCAATGTCTTGAATATTAACATGCTAAAAATAATTCATAAACACTTTTATTTTCAAAAAATTCTTTTCCCTAATCTTACCAGCCATTTTATAACGTGATTTCGAGACAGATAATATAACCAAAAACTAATGGGACACTTAAAGTGATTTAAAATGCATTATTTTAACTAAAATTGTACCCAACGTTACTTCATTTACTAACATTTGACTAGATTTGTCATTGGTCAACACATTTATCAACAATATAGGAACTTATCAACAATATAGCATCAAATTAAAAACTGATTATGAATCTTTTCATGAATCAGGTTTTGAAAATACATTGCTTTTTAATTCATTCATGTTTAATTCATAACTAATAACATTCTTTTTCCTATTTGACCAATATTTAAGGAGGAATTACAGTACTAAAATGCGACACTTCAAAGTGAAAAAGCACAGTAATGCGTCATTTTGAATTGTTAAAAATGTACACAATTGGTTTTGGAGAAGGATCCATTAACTATTTAGTTAAATTATAAGAATTGTATTTCCTGATCCTATGATAATTCGTCAACCGTCTGCGAGCAGTTTAAATCACGTTCCCTTTTTCGTCATGAGAAAATCACCTGTCGAAATTTAACCAATGGGTAGGATTGTATTAAAGAATTAGTAATAGTTTTAGTAATGTGGCAGTGATAAGCAATAAAAATTTCAACACTGCATCATTATATTATCAGTAATATGTTGAAGCCTGCGTTTTATCAACAACAATTAAGCAATGCTATAAAACGAAAATTAAAGGAAATATAATGTCGAATAAAAAATATCCTTTAAAAAGAAATTAATTTGTTTGAAATTTTTTCCTTTAATTTCACCCATTTTATTTCCTGTATAGTAGAGTTTTTATTTATATAAGACCATGGTACATTTTCTAATACCCACTACACACAATTTAATCGGCAGACAAAAATTTTTTTTATAAAAATTGTAAGGATATTTGTTTTCAAAAGTGAAAAACCTGTTGGCATTTAGAAGTAGCACAAAGCATTCCAATGTTTCTTATTATTGCACATAAACAATATATTTTTTAATTTTTACAATACTGCAACATGCTGTTAGAAATCGTTGCTTGTGTGTCCATCACTGTCATCACACTGCTGGCCAAACTGTCTTGGTGGAGACAGCGGTGCAATCAACTCATCCCCAACAACCAACGGAGCTTCTTCAATCCTCTAGGGAGACGTTTTTTGGATTACGACGGTTTCGAGTTTTCTGGGAAAACACTCGCAGTGCATCTCGGTATGTGCTGAAGAATATTCATTATTAAAGCAAACAGTATTTAATTAAAATTCTTATTTATTATATAATCATTTGTAGAGTTATATGGTACAAGTATATTTTTGAAATTATAAATTATAAACTTTATAGTTACATGCCTTTATGTATATTTGTTGCAATTTAATACATCCTTTACATTATTATATAGCACTATATATAACTTTGTTTTCATGATTTATAAGATTAGCTCGCAATTACTCTCATACCATTTGAGACAAGACAATATTTCAGTTAACTTATGGAAATATTATTGATCTGTATATTAATATATCAACAATCTGTATATTGATATAGGAATAATTATTTTATAAACTAGTTTTATTTACAAATTTCTGTACTGTAAATTTAAAAGTTATAACAATTGCAGCACTTAATCACGATACAGCATATAAATAACAATAGTAGAAGGAAATTTATGGGCATCAATATATTTATTATTAAAATTAAATTACTTGAAAATTTAAGTTTATCAATTATTTCATATAAAACATCAATTACCCATGTTACTGTGTAGAAATAGTAAAACTAAATTTAAAATATACTAAATTTTTCTTATTTCATGAACTAATTTCTAATAATTCTCTTCACATTTGATATATGAATGAAAATTTTTCAAGTATTTTCATAGAAGTCATCGTATTTTTGACTGTTTCATGAAGTCAGGTATTTATTATTTTTATTTGTATATTTTTAATTAAAAAATGTAATTCCTTTTTCGTAAGATTTTATTCATTTGAAACTTGTTAATATTTACTTTTCAGGTATAATATCGGCGTTTCGAAAGTGGTCAAATACATTTAGAAAATATCCATTATTTTGTGGATGGATAGCTTATGTCCCATTTGTACTTATTCACAAATCAGAAGCTGTCAAGGTTAGCTCATCATTATTTACTTTTCGTTAAATTCCATAGTTTCGTAGTTATGACAAGGAATGGAAATGAAAAGCTTTTTTATGTATAACAGGAAAAAAGGATTTAATATTAGTTTACGCACTGATTACTGGATGTCATTTGGTAACCACCGAATAGCACAGGTCGTGTTTGTAGTTCATTCTTTCGTACTCTACTTGCATATTTTGTCGAATTTCATGAAAATTATAGCCTTACGACAAAAAATGCATATCTTTTCTGTCTAATACGCAAACATATACTTGTGTGTGGGCGGATGTAGTAGAGAAACAAGTTATATCAACGCGCATGGCAAAATTAGCATTTCTTTCGCTAGCAACCTCACAAGTTTCTTGGTGGCATTTGGTTGAAATACATAACCTTTGCTTTCTGGCATAAAAACATTTTTCATTAAACCTTCGATATTCCGTTTGCATGATACAGCAGTTCCAGTGGTTTTTTTTTTTTTTTTTTTGTTATGCTTTTTCTTCATAAGTTCCTTTAACTTCCTAGCTTTGTAAACTGTCTCCATATTCCATTTTCTTTTTAAGGTTTTTACCGACCTTCTTGACACTACCTCCTACTCTATTTCATACGGTGACAGCCTATTTGTCTTCAGCAAACCATTCTGAAAAGCAACAAAACTTTTATAAATTTTATTTTTAAACAATATATTATTTAATAGAAAACATTATTCAATAGATATAACACATTGTTACTTAATTAACAACAAACAATAAAATGAAATAACTCATATCTTAATTAAAGATGTTTAAGAAAAGACCTCAATTCAAAAACATACATACTTGTTATTTATTTATTAATTGATTCAGTGTTTCTAGTTCTTAAAAACAGTATTTGTACAGGTGTTATCAACACGTGCAGCACCTAAATTTAATGAAAAGATGTAGTTATTGTAGTATTTTATTAAAAATAAGTGATTTTTATTCAAATTAATGGTATGTATCTAACAATATGGCACAGAATTGTATATATATATATATAATGAACACTAGTGTGTGCAAAACTTAAGCGACAAATGCATTTTTTAACATGTAACCCTGAAATTGTTGAAAATGACTTTGGCGACTATTACAGGGAAATGACAACTCAGTCGAAAGGGGTCCCTATGCAATTATCTGCAATGTGACATCAGAGAGGACTTCACAGCAAGCAAATGCGTATAATGTGCGTGCTTTCTTTAAGCAAATCATTCTGAAAAAAAAAAACTTTTATAAATTTTACATTTAAACATGATATTATTTAATAGAAAATATGAATAAATGGATATAACACATTATTACTCAATCAACAACAAATAATGAAATAAAACAAATCGTAACTGAATTATGAGATGAAGAATTGCAACTTGAAGAATTGCGACTCTTACTTAAGAGTCAAAATTATCGAGAAGGAACTGCTGGATAATTTTGGTAATTTGTTATTGGGTATGAACAGACGATGGATAATTTGGATAATTTGTCCGATTATATTATTGGATAATTTGGTATTGGGTATGAAAAGAATATGTCACGCAACCATTGCAGTTGGGGAAGTCATATCCCTTGCTAAAGGACTTTGGTTTGTTGTTCTTCGTCATGGACCAACAATGATTTTATACTAACGGCTTTCTGTCAATGAAACCTTTTTATGCTTCGTTCCAAAATATATGCGTACAAACCATTTTTTGGCTACAATACTTTCTTCGCCCTATGTGACTCTGTATAAATTTTGTGCCTCTATCTTGATTTATTTGGTGCATTATGGCAAAATCAGAAAACTTGCTTAAGTTTCTCACACTGGTGCATATATCTGTGTGTGTTAATGAACGCGAATATGTGCAACAAGTTCGAAAGCTGCTCATACTGTACGAGTATTCTATATCCTATTGGATGCTAATTATAAATGAAAAGTTTTGGAAAATTTTACTTCATCGTATCAACAATTTAAAAGAGTTGCTGTCATCTCTCAATAGCTGCAAAAATTCAAAACAAAACAATTGAAATTGCTTTGATTACTATATCGCAGAGAGTTGGAGACATAGAAATGGGGAGATATCATAAACAGAAATGTTAAAGCAAAAAATAAATTATAGGAAAGTTAAGAACATTTGATGTGAGAAAATGCGAGAATACAGTCACAAATGATTATCCCAATAAAAGAATTTGCTAAGTGTAGGATAAAATTGTTAAATCCTTTGTATTACCTTCTGAAATGTTTGGCTAACATCCTCTATTGGAATTTATAGGCAAATCAGCAACTCGCTAAATGACACAGAGAAATATAACTAAGAATGTGAATGTTCAGTAAAAAATAACTTCTGATAGAAATCAAAGAAGTATTAGAAGAGCAGCAGCATCTTTTCTAATCCATTGAGAATGATCTAATGTTTAAATTTTTGACCATTGCTTGGCAATTAATTACACCATCGTTCGCAACGCCATTTATGAGCATGTTTTCCAATCTGTTTGTTAAATTTAATTCTGTCTCTTAGACATAAGTGGATTTGTTGATATGTTTCATGACCTGCTGCTTATTACTCTAACAGCTTCACACATATCAGTCCTTATTTAACTTTCAATAGCTTCATTTCATCATGTTTTACTTACCTAAACAGCTCAATATTTCCTCAGCTGTTACTCATATCTTGAACAGCTTCATCAGATGTTACTTTATACTTCATTATAGCTTATGTGCCTAATAGAGATATGAAACATTTTTATAATGGCTGAGATAACAATGTTAACTGAGTTGTTATTTATCATAAGAAAATATCCGTGCCGTAGCTTAATACAGTTGATATTAAAACTATACACACTCACAAAAAAGGAAAGTTCAAAAACGACACAAAAATGGCGACTCTCAGATATCAAGTGGGAATGAAAATAAAAAGTAGTATTGGTTTTTGTAGTGCAAACTTACTTAAGAGGGTCGAAAAAGTATAGCAGCATTAAAATAGGCACACAAAAAATGTAAGGTAATTTAAAATGGATTGACAGTACTTGGAAATTTATTATTTAAGATATTAATAAATATTTCCTGATATACCTTTCACGTATATATAAATATTTGCATCTAAATGATAGCCATTTATATTAGGTTCGATATATTCATAATTAGTTAATTAAAATTTCAAATGGAAAAATTACATTTACGCATATTGTATTTAAGGAATTTAATATGTTGTATTTTTAGGATCTTTTACAGGTGAAAAAAAATATCCAAAAGAGTTGGATTTATTACTTCTTTGAAGCAATTACCGGCAAAGGTCTTTTAATTTGGTAAGTTTGAGTCATCAACACAAGATGAGTGAAAATGTAAGTGATGGGCGCTCCTCATTAAAAAAAACCCATTAAATTGAATCATATTTTTTTCTGATCACAATTGACATTCTCTATAGTTGACAGAATGACAGCAGAAAATATCATCATGGTACAATGCTATCATGAGACATATGAGCCTTCTAGCTGATAGAAAGGATTATGATTCTTCTTGATTTAGTATTTCTGTTTCCAAGAATAATTGGAACTCTGATTCTTGTAATTTGAAAAAGGTTATAATGATTTAATTACTCTAAAAAGGAAGAGTCTTTATTTTTACAATCAATTGTGGTTATTATATCACTTAATAGCAAATGTCAGTGAAATATTTTTGGTTTTTGACAAATATCAAATTCCTGATATAAGTTTTGTTGAAATCACTGTTTATAATAAACGTTTTGTTACCGATGCATTTCAAAAGAAAAAAACTGCTAACTAAGAATAGTCATTTAAATTTTCTTTCAAGATATAATTCTTAGATTGCATTTTAGCCCAGAGTCCACGTATTTGAAAAACAATTGTTTACACATATTTTTACTCGTGTTTTTTTCTTTGTGCTTGTAAAAATAAATCGGATTAAAATGCATTGCATAAAAAAATTGAAATTTACGGAACCTTCTATTTATGGAATCATTCTTGTAATTTGAAAAAAAATGATTCAATTGTTGCAATATTGATTTATATTTTTATTTGGATATAAACGTTATCACTTTTTTGTTTAAAATCTGCTAACTAAGATTAGTCATTTTATCATGTCGTTACCCGTCATTTGGAAAACAATTGTTTACTCTGAATAAATCGGAAAAATGCATTACATAAAAAATTGAAATTTCTTTAATCCATATTGTTTTGGTTACCCGTTAAACGTTAATTTTGTTAAACCCGTCAAGATATTGTTTTTTTTAATCCATATTGGCAAAAATTTTGTTAAAAAAGATTGCAAAACAGTGCACTAATTTACATAAGGGGAAATAGTTTAGTAAAACTAGACGTCCTTGATAGTCGATTACACGGTTCATTGTTAAGAAAAGAATAATCGGGTGATAATCGTTCTTATCTTATTCAGGTCATCATCACGATCATTATCATTTAATAGTGTGTCTAGAAAAATTGTTGCGTTTTGGATCCTGTTGGCAGCGAGTTTAGCTTTGCTGTCAACATAAAAGATAAGCCATCCTTCGGTTTGAGCAACCTGGTTTCTAAAATACATATCTTCCAATTAGTGGCATATGCAAGACCGTCAACCTTTGGGAAAAGCATTTGTATTGTCAAAGCAACTAGATGGAATGTAATATCCTGAAAAAAAGTTTTCTTCCTCATGGAGTACCCAAACAGAATATCGCGGAACACCAACTAGCTATTCCTTCATTGGCTGCTGAAATTTATTCATTTGCTATTTGGATAGAAAAGTATTTGCAAAGAAACTTTCATTATCTGATTATAGAGAGTGATTTAAATTTACCTAGTACGTTACTTTCCTGTTTGAGTGCAATTCATCATACATTTCTATTATTGATTTTTTAATTCACTTCTATCTGACGTAACATTAAAAAGGGAATGAAAATTTGCCGTATTTCAATTCAGAAGTTTTAACTTATTCTGTGTTTCAGTGACAGTACAAAGTGGAAAGACAGGAGGAAGCTGTTCGCCCCTTGCTTCCAGAGCAACATGCTCAAAGGCTACCTCACCGTCTTCAACGAGCACTCACAAGTTCGTCCATTTTCTGCACAAGGAAACGGAAAAGGATTTCACGATTGTGGACGAACCGATATCTCTGTCCACTCTGGATATTCTGTGTGGTAATTTTCTATTCAATCCTTGGAAATTACAAATTATTAATGTATTTTCCATACAAAAAGAAGCTTTAGGGAAACCTGCAGATCAGAAAACATGGATATTTTATACAGAAATATTTCTAATCTTATACTGAGAAATAATTTTGGAATAAAAGAAATCTAGAAAAATAGAATTAATGTGTAGGTGAAGCTATAAAGGGCTAATCTGTATCTGACATTAATTTTACTGTCTCCAATTCTAAATATTATAAGTTTTTTTTTTTTTTTATAAATTATGTAAGATAGTTGTAAAATCAAGTTACGTTCAAAAGTGTATACGTTTCTAATCTTCCAATAAAGTTGTCATTAAAGGCACCCAATAAAGTAGTCTTTTATAAGATGTCTTAAAATGCAAATCGAATAATTTTCCATCACCATTATAACCACGTCACTAAAAACCAACAAAAGCTGAAAGTTTAAAAAGTAAAAAGGATACATCTATTGAATCGCATTTCATAGAGCTAGTCGGAACAAAACAAAATTAAAAGTTAAAATTAAAAATTGCTTGATTTAAATTTGTTCATTTCTATTGAAAGTCATATCAAGTATGCTAATAAAGGAAATGTAAACTTGATTATTTATTTTTTCTCTTGATTTTTAGAATGCGTTATGGGCTTGAAAATAAGGCGCTTGAGAACGAAGAAAGCAAGCAATACGTTGAATCTACACGGGTACCTATGGTAGGGAATCCATGAAATGCTATTTGCAGCGTGACCTGACACCTGGCATGTTATTATACTATGCATCTGAAACTCTTCTGAACACACTTTCAAATTTGCAATAACTTCAAACCGCGGTTCTCATTTCTCAGATCTCAATATTCATGTTGTTGGATTTTTTTTTATTTTTTGTTAAAATATTTTACGTTCCATTAATTAAAGTAAAATTGTTTGAACAATTATTATTAATTTATTTTAACTCTCCTCATAGACTTTTTCAATCGTAAATCTTTACTTTTTAATATGACAGTGTCCTCATCAAAATTAGCCATTGCTTTAAATTCTATGAACATTTTATTTAAATGGCATTCCATTCAAGGCCTTTGAATTATGTATAACGCATTTTTTTATCAAAACATAAGCATTTATGGATTAGAATATTTGATAGTTCTAAAAAAAAATTAGGTATAACATCATCTTTGAGACAAATACATATTGCGCCCTTATATTCTCTTTCGTATGTGTGTTTTCTTTTAAGTAATCAAACAAGTCATTCCCTTTAAAATAATAAAAAAATGAAAAGAATCTTTGAGCTTGCAACTGTTCAAAATCCAGAAAGGCGTTGGCAATCTTAAACATCTTGAATGATTCCCTGATCATTTACGAAGAGCAATCATTCTATAAAATTTTCCCAACTATTGAAATTTTTCGAGATTATCATTTAGTAAATTTCAAAAATAGTTAGCAGTAAATATGATTCTGGTCTTTTCAGGCGTTTGGTCAAAATTTCTGCAAATGCAAAAATCGAGACAAGAATATCGTGATTTTTTTTTTTTAAAATTGTGTTATTAGATCCATGTACCAAATACTTTATTATTTTAATTATAATGATTCGTATTTCATATAATGTGACTTTAAATAAAAGTATTTATTTACATCATAGAAAAATTATTTCACAAAAAGTGAAAAATTTCCTAATGCAGAATCATCTGGCAGTCTGTGAAATACAGAATCGGCGAAAATTACATATGAAAACTTTATTAAAAATCCACATATAATCAACATATTTATAACTTTTACCATCTAATTATCATAAAGTTTTACTATCAATAATATATCTTATTAAATTTAACGATTGGAAATTTTCTTTTTTTTTTTTTTTTAATTTTATGTTATTAAAAAAAAAAAAAAAAAAAAACTATCTTGCGTTTGGTACCAAAAGATTTATTTTACCATTATTGTTACAGGCATTTCTCCCCTCAAAATCATATCATTTTTACATAGTTATAGTAACAAAATACCCATTGATTGTCATCAAAAATTGTATCTTTATAATGTTTTAAAAATTAGAAACTTTGCAAAATGAGGCCTTGAGAGTAGTAACTGGGTACAATTAAGGCAACTCCAATAGTGGCTATATTATTATTGACGAAACGCATACATATCGAAGCCTTCATTGTAAAATGACCTTATCTATTGTAGGAAAAACTCATACGAAATGTTAATCTTTCGTTTAACTATCAACTAAAAACGATAAACGATGAAAAGAACGATTATAGACATCTTCAACCTATTATTTTTAAAACTTTTGAGCCAAGAGCGATTTTTAATGAGTGGTACATTTTTCATTCATATCAGGTGATTGTGATATACCATTCAGCAATGCGTAACT